>LOJH01019413.1:0-21235 GCA_001685095.1 Ellobius talpinus | reverse complement strand
GAGGATGTGGAGTAAGGGGAACACTCCTCTATTGCTGGTGGGAATGCAAACTTTAACAACCAATTTGGAAATAAGTGTGGTGATTTCTCAGAGAATTGGGAATCAACTTGCCTCAGGACCCGGCAATATCTTGGGCATATACCCAAAACATGCTCAGTCATACCACAAGGAAATTTGTTTAAATATGTTTATAGCAGCATTATTTGTAATAGCCAGAACTAGAAAACAACTTTAGATGCACCTCAACCAAAGAATAAATTAAAAAAATGTGGCACATTTACACATTAGAATACTACTCAGTGGTAAAAAGCAATGACATCTTGAAATTTGCATGTAAATAGATGGAACTAGAAAACACCATCCTGAGTGAGGTAACCCAGACCCAGAAAGACAAACATGGTATGTATTGACTCATAAGTTGATACAAGGTTTAAAGCAAAGGATATTGAGCCTATAGTTCATGATCTTAGAGAGGCTAAGTAACAAGGTGAACCCTAAGAAAAAATTACATAGATCCACCTGGAAAGGGGAAATAGACAAGACTGCCTGACAAAATTGCGAGCATGGCGGTGCGGGGAATAGGTAGGGTGGAGGGGAAGATGAGGGGAGAAGAAGAGGGGGGAAGAGAACTGGAGGGAATGGGACAGTTGACATGGAGGAAGAACAGAGTTGAGAGCAAGAAAAGAGATACTTTGATTGAGGGAGTCATTATGTTTCATAGCAAGAAACCTGGCACTAGAGAAATTCCCAGGAATCCACAAGGATGACTGCAGCTAAGACCCTAAGCAAGAGAGGAGATGGTTCTTTCACTGGCCTTGCCCTGTAATCAGACTGATGAATATCTTAAATATTACCATAGAAACTTCATCTAGCAACTGAGGGAAACAGAGGCAGAGACACACATAGGAGCGCTGGACTGAGCTCCCAAAGTCCAGTTGAAGAGTGGGAGGAGTGAGAATATGAGCGAAGAGGTCAAGACCACAATGGGTACACCCACTGAAACAGTTTACCTGAGCTAATGGGAGCTCACCAACTCCTGCTGAATAGGGAAGGAAATAGTCCCTCTGAATGTAGGTGAAAGTCGTGTGGCTGTGGCGGACCATGGTGCTATAGGCAGTGGCACCAGGATTTATCCTTATTGCTTGTACTGCCTTTTTTGGAACCTATTATCTTTGGATGAATACCTTGCTCAACCTAGATATCATAGAGAGGGCCTGTACCTTCCCCCAAACAATGCACCTTACCCTTTTTGAGGAGTGGATGTGTGGTGTTTTGTGGGGAGTTAGGTGAAGGGAATAGGAGGAAGGGAGGGAGCGGGAGCTGGCATTCTTATGTAAAATGAAAAAAGTTTGTTTTCTTTTAAAAAATCAAACTCTTGTTTGAAATCAATAAATTAGAAACAAAGAGAAAAATACAAAGAATCAATGAAATAAAGAATTGGTTCTTCATGCTGCAATCCACAGACCCATGGAGGCTAGGGGGGAATACTTGGATCTCCCTGGAAAGGGCAAACAGAATAGAATTTGTGTGTGTGCTGGGGCAGATGGAGATGGAAACATGAGGGATGAGGCTGGGGAGTGGAGGGGAAGAGTACTGAAAGAGATTGGAAATGGAGGACATTTCAGGGCTAGGTAGAAACCTAGTCCAAGAGAAACTTCCAGGAATTTACAAAGATGACCTCAGTTAAGACTCCTAGCAATAGGGTAACTGGCCATCTTCTGTGGCCAGGTAGACTGCCAGTGCAGGAACTAGGACATCAAGCCAGCCACATAACCTTCAACCTACAGTCTGTCAAGCCTATGGAAGGTCCTGGGATTGGTGCCTAGCCCAATTGATATCATAGAGGCTTCACCCAGCAACATACGCAGAAACCCACAGCCAAACACTAAGAGCTAAGTGAATCTTGGAAAAGAGGAGAAAGAATTTAAGAGCCAGAGGGGCAAAGAAGACCACAAGAAAACCCACAGAATCAATTAACCTGGAGTTATTCTAGCTCACAGAGACTGAATCAACAACCAGGAATTCTGCATAAGACTGACCGAGACCCTTTTCATATATGTGACAGTTGTATAGCTTGGTCTTCTTGTCGAACTCCTAACAGTAGGACCAGGGGCCTTCCCTGACTCCTTTGCAAGTTGGTATGACCGTATTCCTCATACGGGGTTGTCTTGTCCAGTCATAATATGAAGGGAAGTGCTTAGTATTACTCCAACTTCATATGCCATGTTCTGTTGATGTTCATGGGAGGCCCACCCTTTTCTGAATAGAAATGGGGGAGTAGTTTAGGGGAGCTAAGGGGAGGTGGGTGGGTGAGGGACTGAGCAGAAGGGGGGAAAACTGAAGTTGGAATGTAAAATAAATGAATAAATTTAAAAAAAATAAAAAAGAGTTGGTTCTTTGAGAAAAATCAAGAAGATAGACAAACCGTTATCCAAAGTAACTAAGAGACAAGAGAGAATATCCAAATTAACAAAATCAGGAATGGAAAAGGGGGCATAACAGCAGACACCAATGAAATCCAGGAAATTATAAGAACATACTTTAAAACCCTGTACTCCACCAAATTGGAAAATCTATAAGAAATGGATAATCTCTTTGATAGGCACATTTTAGCAGGTTTAAATCAAGATTATATAAGCAAATTAAATTAAAAAGCAGACATTAAAATCTCCCAGCTACCTACACCCCACCAAATGCCCAGGACCAGATGATTTTTTGCAGGATTCTTCCAGATTTTCAAAGATGAGTTAGTATCCATACTCCTCAAATTATTCCTCAAATTATTATACAAAGAAAGAGAAGGGCCATTGCCCAATTCATTTTATGAAGCCAAATTACTCTGATACCTAAGCCACACAAAACCCAAGAAAGACAATTAAAGACCAATTTTCCCTATAAACAAAAAATACACAATAAAATAATTGCAAACTTAATCCAGTACATATTAAAAATTTCATCCATCATGATCAAGATGGATTTATCCCAGATATACAGAGATGGTTTAAAATATGGGAAATCAATAATTTTAATCCATCATATAAACAAACTGGAAGATAGAAACGTAATCATTCCTTTAGATGCAGAAAAGGCTCTTGACAAAAATCCAACACCCAGTTATAATTAAAATCCTGGAGAGATTAAGATAAAAAGGACAAACTTAAAAATAAGAAAGGCAAAGAAACTCAAAGCAATTTGACAAAAATCAGGAACAAGACAAAATTGTCCAATCTCTCCATATCTATTCAACATAGTAATTGAAGTTCTAGCTAGAGCAATAAGACAACTGAAAGAGATCAAGGGTATACAAATTGGAAAGGAAGAAGTCAAAGTATCTTTATTAATAGATGATATGATTGTATACATATGTAATCCTAAAAATTGCACTGGGGAACTCCTACAGCTCATAAATACTTTCAGAAAAGTAGTTGGATACAAAATTCACTCACAAAAACCAGTAACCCTCATATACAAATGAGAAACAGACTGAGAAAGAATTCAGGGAAACATCCCTTTCACAAAATATATCTTGTGAATTATATATTTATCACAAAATAAAAAATCTTGGGGTAACTCTAAGCAAATAAAAAACTTATATGATAAAAGTTCAAGTTTTTGAAAAAAATTGGAGGATATGTCAGAGATGGAAATATATTCTCATGAAGAGATGTCAGAAGCTGAGATCTACTCTCATGAATCAATAGGATTAACAAAGTAAAAATGGCCATTCTGCAAAAAGTAATCTACAGTTTCAATACAATCACCATCAAAATTCCACCACAATTCTTTATAAACCGTAAAAGGACAACTGTAAACTACATGTGGAAAAAACAAAACACCTGGGATCACTCAAAAAATTCCTAAACAATAAAAGAACTGCTGGAGATCTCACCATTCCCAATTTCAAGTTGTACTACAGAGCTATAGCAACAGAAACTGCATGGTATTGGCTTAAAATCAGACACATTAATCAAGGGAACCTAATTAACGATCCTCACATCAATACACAAACCTATGGACACCTGATTTTTGAAAAGAAGTAAAAAAACCCACACTGGAAAAAAGACAGCATCTTTAACAAATAAATGGTAGTGGTCATTGGGCAGTGGTGTTGCACACCTTAAATCCCAGCACTCAGAGGGTAGAGGCAGGAGGATCTCTGTGAGTTCAAGGCCAGCCTGATCTACAAGAGCTAGTTTCAGGTTAGGCTCCAAAGCTACAGAGAGACCCTGTCTCAAAAAACCAAAAAAATGGTGGTGATCAAACTGGATGGCTGCTTATAGAAGAAAGCAAATATATCCATCTCTATCCTTATCACACTGCACAAACCTTAAGTATGAATGGATCAGGACTCTCAGTTTAAATACAGATACACTTCACCTGAAAGAAGAGGAATCTGGGAGTAGACTTGGGCTCCTAGGTACAGGAAAAGACTTCATGAACAGAACACTCATAGTACAGGCAGTAAGATCAATAATTGATGATGGAACCTCATGAAACCTAAAAGCTTCTGAAAGCAAAGGACACTGCCACTCAATGTGTCAGCCTATAGAATGGAAAACGATTTTTACCAAACCAAAAGAGGACTAATTCCCAAAATATATAAAAACTCAACAAACTAGATATCAAAAAAATTTCAAGTGAAAAAAGGGATATTGTTCTAAACAGAGAATTCTCAATTAAGGAACTGCAAATAGCTGAGAAACTCTTAAATAAATGTTCAACATCCTTAGCCATCAGGGAAATACAAATAAAAAACTACTTTGAGATTCCATCTTATACCTGTCAGAATTGCTAAGTTCAATAAAAAAGTGACAGGTTATGCTAGCAAGGTTGTAAAATAAGGGGATAAGGGGAAAATTCCCCCCTACATTGGTGGTGTGAGTGAAAACTTGTACAGACACTATGAAAATCAGTATGGCGATTGGTAAGTTGAGATCAGTCTATCTCAAGATCCAGCTGTACCACTCTGTGCATATACCCAAAGGACATTTCATCCTGCATAAGGATACTTGCTCAACCATGTTCATTGTTGCTCTATTCATACTACACATGAACTGGAAATAACCTAGATGTTACTCAAGAGAAGAATGGATAAAGAAAATGTAAATTTACACAATGTAGTGTTACTCACATCTTTAAAGATGTGACACCATAAAATTCATAGGCAAATTGTTGGAACTAGAAAAAAAATCATCCTGAGTGTAGGAAGCCAGACCCAGCAAGAAAAATATGGTATGTATTTGCTTACATATGAATATTATAAATTCAATAAATGATAACCAAGCTATAATCCATATACCCTGAGATGTTAGGTATAGAGGACACATGGATATCTCAGTGAGGGTAAAGAGAATAGTCTTTATTGGTGGACTGAGGGTGGATAAGAACAGGAACAGAAGGACAGGTGGGCAATGTATTGGAGATAGAGTTGAGGGAGGGAATACGGGAGAAACAGTTGAAAATTAGGGGCATTTGAGGAATGATATGGAAACCTAGTGCAGTGAATACATCCTAAAATATATGAAGACAATTTGGTTGAGGTTTCCTAATAGTGAGGGATATGGACATCTCTTGTCACCAAATGAAGCTTCTAATAATGGAATTGGGTTTCATTCTATTGAGTGAAAAGGGCCAAAGGGGTCTCATAAAAATCCCAAACAACCCAGTCTGTTGCTTCTTGCAAACTGATAGTGTGACTTCATTGCTGTGGCAACAACCATGCAGCTCACTGAACATGGGGGAGCCAAGTTGTTGCCTACATGTAGCATTGACACCTAAATTTTAGTGTCCTTGACCTGGGCAGGTCTCTAGGCCACTAAAAGAGAAATGCGAAATACATGCACCAACCTTCCACAAAACTTTGACCTTCAATCTGTCTTCAAAACATGCTAGAGCAACAGTGGCACAGAACTTGTGGGAGTGGCCAACCAATGTCTGATTTGACTTACAGCTCACTCCACAATATGGGACCCATACTCAATATTGTTTGGGTGACCGAGAACCAAAAACTAGATATCCAAGAGACCTAGGGTAAAACCAAACAACTCTTGTCTAAAAAAATGTATCAACAATATGACTCCTAAAGATATTCAGCTCTACTCATTTATTAGTCATCATCAGAGAAGCTTCCTCCTGCAACAGATGCTAACACATACAAAGTCCTTCAGCCAGAAATTATTTCATGGAGAATCTTTGGAATAACAGCTCTAAATGGGATGTCTATATCAAATATTTCCCCCTCAGACTTCAGGAAACTCTAGGAAAGAGGAGGAGTAAAGAGTGTAAGAACCACAGGCGATGGAAGACACTCTGAATCAACTAAGCAAGGCTTATATGAACTCACAGAGACAGAAGCAGCAAGTACAGAGCTTACACGGACCTTTACCAGGTCCTCTGTGAAGTTATCACAGCTTTCAGCTTAATATTTTTGTGGAACTCCTGAGTATTTGTATGAGTGGGTCTCTGATTATTGTCTTCTCTTGGGGCTCTTTTCCTTCTGTTTGGTTGCCTTGTTTGGCCTTGATGTCATGACTTTTGCTTTATCTGATTATATTTTATTTTGCCATGTTTGGTTGTTATCTCTTTAATTTTTTTGGTTGATGAATTAAAAAAGAAATGAATGGTTCTAGATTTTAAGCACAGTGGCCATCTATATGTGAATTACTTTCAAGGAGTAACTTCTTCATAGGAGTCTTCAGCTGTGAGCTCCACACCTCTTTTACTCCTCTTCTCTGAGACTTTCACAAAGATGGATAAAAGGTGATTTCAACTTATCATTCATGAAACACAACTTGTTCATTCCTTCTTGTGTTCCATTCTTCTCCATACCAAGGTATATACTGGAGGTTAAAAATAATTATTTGCCTTTGACTACACTTAATTAACAAACCAGAAATTATCCTTAGAAATAATTCAAATATATCCAGAATCTGGATCATTTAATTTTGTTATTGTTATTACCCTTGGTGAATTCACACTCCTATTCATCTGAACTAAACAAGATTCTTCACTTACTCCATACATATTATCTCTTAATTCAGATTCATATAGAACTTTGGTGTAGTTGTGTAAAGAAATCTGAAGAGAAGTTCCCCCAAATTCATGAATAATTATGCTCTTGGGAGAAATGACACTCTAAGTGCCAGTTACTGACTGGTTGCTTCCATACAAATAGTTGGTCAGAAAGACCCCATTGGTTCACAAAACAACACAAGTTATTGACAATGCTCCTGGTTTCCCACTGTAAGACTCTATTGTTGAAGACATCATACACTTTGGATGCAGGATACATAGAGATTAACTTTGATAGAGCAGGAAACTCAACCTGCTGGCTAGCTTTTATAGTACTAGAAGGTGCTCTGCAAACTCCTAGGGAAAAATATATCAATAACCTTTATTCAGGGCAGAGCCCTGAGTTTTTCCAGATATACCTACTGATGTAGCAGTGGAAAAATGGTAACCTACTGGTCTCTTGATTAGAATTAAGGCCTGTTCCACATGTAGTAATTCATGTATGATACTGTAAATGTGGTCAAAATCCACTGCTTAGGAAATCATAGGCCTTAGGAGAAAACTTAGGTATTGTTTTTTTTTTAGTGGTCATGTTTTCAAATTTCTATCTACATATTTATGCTTATATCAATAGATTTGTGCTGTTTTATGTACATATTTGTGTATGTTCAATGCATGTATGATCATATATACATATATATGTATATATACATGCATAGATACATAAACTTTGGCTCTATTCAATACTATTTTTCCCACTAAATACAATTCAACCTCCAATTTCAAAAAATAAAAGTATATTTTGATAAAAATTATAAAAAATTGAACACATTTTAAAGAATGTGCAAATATTCTAGATTAAATGTTAGAATGGATTATTTTCTGCTTTCCTTGTCAATTGATTAAGTTCTACTTTTAATTTTTTTAAATTTTGACAATTTCGCATAGACAAATAGTTTTCACAAACTTTTTGAGAAAAGAGACATATCACTAGCACAGATGTATGTGCACACACACACACATTCCTGTGGTTTGTAATCAACTCCTGGTACTGTTATTTCACTTCCTAATGCTGTCTGCTTCACTAGAAAATGACAGAAATTCCTTACTCATACTGAAGCTCTCTATCTCTTTAAACAGTTCTAGCTTATTGTCTCCATACTTCTTTTATATTTTAACATATTTGTGAGAAAACACTAAAAATTTAAAGAACTGAACTAATCAATTCACTAATCAAGCCTGTCCACTTCACATTTTATAGAGATAAGTGAGCACACTTTTCCAGAACACACAGTTTTTGTCAATATGGAAAATCAACTTCTTTGGTGCTTGACATTCTTTCCTAGCTACACTCAGCTATTTGAGAGGGTTTAAAGGAAAAGTTTCTATTTGTTGTTAACTTGAATGTCTTTTGAAATCAAACCGTTAATTTCCTTTCATGTCTGACAGCCTTCTAGTCTTTTGAAATCCTTGGTTAAGAAGTGAGCATTAAAATAGCATGTCATTAATTTCACACCATCTAATAGGGTTACATCTTCCTCAATCACTAAAAGGAATTACAAGTAATAATTTTGCTATTTTTTAAAACTAGTTACTCCTACTGTCAATGTACAACACACAGTTAAAATTCTCAAAGCATGTTTGGCCATTGTGGCGATGATTGAAATGCCAGCTTAAATGTAATTGCATCTAACTGACAGTTCTGTAGATGGTCAATTAGGTGGTATGTTGTGAGAGTTGGGGCTTCAAATACCCTATTATGAAATAAAATATTGAAAGAAATATATACCATTAGTATGAATTTCAAATTGTTATCAAATTATTTCCTCTTCCTTTATCTACACTTTTAATTAACTAATAGAAAAGACACAAATAGCAGTAATGGATATATTACAAAACAATAACAGCCTACAATCTTTAACTGTGTGAAAATTAATATACTTCACATTGATAATAGTGTGTAAGAACCTCTCTTTTTTGTAACAACTATATTTTACAAGATTTGACATGAACCAGCCAAAAACCCAGCACAGATGGTAGAGATTCTCATAAAGCCCTTTCAGTAGGTGAGAAGATATTGGTAGTTGATGACTCCTTAAAGGGGGAGGGTCATCTTTCTTGAGGCATGCATCTCCTGAGAAGTTACTCATTCTCTGGTAGATGGTTCTACACATATGCACATATAGGCGGGAATAAATGTCCTTAATCATTTTAAAAATTAGTACATGAAGAAGGAATAGTGAGCAGTGAGGGTTTAGGGAAAATTGTTGGGGATGAATGGGAGTAGATTTGATCAAAATATATTATATGTATTTAAGAAATCCTCAAGCAATAAAATGCTAAAAGACTTACAAAAATATAAAAAATACAAGAAGTAGATAGATTTAAGTTGTACAGCACATTTTGATGTGCATGTGAAATGGTTATTATTATCAAGCTGATTAACCTCATAAGCCCAAATTTAGTCTTCATCAATTTCATTGATACTTGCCACAGACTCTTGGTCCTATCTTTAGATAGGGACCCTAGAATTGTGCTACCATTTTCATTCATTTCCAGGACCAAAGTGCAGCTCCTCTCCAGGTAAGGGACCAAAGCTCACACTAACAACTTCCCCAAGCATCATGATTTACCTGAGGACCATGTGTTTTTGTTGTCTTGTCTCTCCAGACTCCTGTTGCCAACTCTGCACATCCTCACTAAGCACTCCTGGCATGGACTTATTATCTTAGTCATGTTTACATTCTTGCAATAAGATATTTATCAAAGTCAAAGAGGAATACAGAACAAAGAATAGATTGGACAAGAAAAATAACTTCCTATGTCATGCAATTAAAACACTCAATNCTAGCAGTTGGATCAGGACCTGTACTGGGGTATGAGCTGGCTCTTTGGAACCTATTCCCTACGCTGGGTTTCCTTGCCCTGCCTTGATGCAGGGGAGAAGCATGGTCCTGCCTCAACTTGATAAGCCATCCTTTGTTGACTCCCATGGAAGGCCTGTCCTTTTCTGAAAGGAGATGGAGGAGGAGTGGATGGGGCCAAAGTAAATGGGAGGTGGAAAGAGAGGGCAGGAAGAGAGGCTGGAGGTGAAACTATGGTTGGAATGAAAAAAAATGAAAAAATTTAAAAAAACAGCAAATTTTTCAACAGAGACCATAAATACCAGAAGATGCTCTACAAGTTATAAAAGACCTCTAATGCCAGACCCTGACCCAGGAAAACTATTGATTATAGTGGAGAGAAGAAAAATATTTTACATGACAAAAATATGTAGGGGGAGACTGCTCGTTTGTTTCCCAGCAGCTCAGACCAGAATAATCATAGAAAACTATATTAATTGCAACAGTGCTTGGACAACAATCTACGTGTATTCCTATCTATCTCTTAATTTTAAATTAAACCGTTTCTATTAATTTGTGTGTTGCCATGAGGCTGTGGCTTACCAGTGTTAAGGGTCTGGCTTCCTTCTCCTTTGGCAGCTTCATGGCATCTCTCTCACTCTGCCTACTGCCTCTCTATATATCTCTGTTCTGATTACCTGCCTGGCTTTACTCTGATAAGCCATTGGCCCAAATAGCTTTATTCCTTAGCCAATGAAAGCAACACATATACAGAAGGCCATCCCACATCAAAAACAAAATTAAGAATTTATGACTGATTTGAAGAAGATACTGGAGGAGCACATAGATATGAAGGGAATGTTAAATATGGCTGTTGCAGGGGGCTGCTTGTTTGTCTGGACTGCCCAGAACAGAAATAATCACATGGTAACTATATTAATTAAATCACTGATTGGCCCATTAGCTCTAAATTATTATTGGCTAACTCTTATATCTTCCCATCTCCATTAATCTGTATATTACCATGAGGTCATGGCTACCAGCAAAGTTTCATTACATCTCTGGCGGCGGGTCCATGGTGTTTCTCTGACTCCACCCTTCTTTCTCCCAGCATTCAGTTCTGTCTCCCTGCCTGCCTAAGTTCTGCCCTATCAACAGGCCAAGGCAGTTTCTTTCTTTATTAATCAAGAAAAGCAACACACAGACAGAAGGACCTCCCACACCATACAGAAAAAAAACAAAAAACAAAAAACACCCAGGGAACAAATAGAAAATTCCATAAAACTGAATCAAAAGAAATCTAATAAAATACCGCAAAACAACAGAATCATGCAAACTTTTGTAAATAGAAGTTTCTGTCCTGCTCTATCCCTCAGCTTTTGAGTACCAAATAAACATGCAGAGGTTATATTAATTATAAACTGGTTGGCCTATTGCTCAGGCTTATGACTAACTAGCTATTAAAATTTAAATTAACTCATAATGCTTATCTATTTTTAGCCATGTGCCTTGGTACATAAAAATCAACACTACTTTGAGATCCCATTTTATTCTGTAAGAATGGCTAAGTTTAATAATTGAAGTACCAGCTAATGCTGGCAAGGATGTGGAATAAGGGTAGCATTTACTCCTCCTTTGCTACTGGGAATGCAAACTTGTACAGCCACTATAGAAATCAATATGGCAGTTCCTCAGAAAGTTGGTAATGAGTGTACTTCCAGCTACACCACTCTTGGGCATATGTGCAAAGAATGCTCCATCCTACCATAAAAACCCTTGTTCAACCATGATCATTGTTACTCTATGCCTAATAGCGAGCAACTAGAAATAACCTAGTTGTCACTCAGCAGAAGCATGGATAAATAAAATGTGATACAATTACACAATGGATTATTTGTTACTCAGTTCTTTTAAAAAGTGACATCATGATATTTGCAAGTAAATGGATAGAACTAGAAAAATCATCCGGAGTGAGATAAATCAAACCCAGAAAGATTAATATGGCATATATTTGCTTATATGTGGATAATGGCCATTAAATAAATGATAATCAAGTTACAATCCATAGTCCCTGATGGTGAAAGCTATGCTGTCACCCCTGGGAATAGAACATAAATGTTTTTTTAAAAAAATATTTTTATGGTTTATTTAACTTTTTATTTTGTGTGCATTGGTGTGAAGATGTCAGATCCCCTGCAACTGGGTCTTCAGACAGTTGAAAGCTGCCATGTGGGTGCTGGGAATTGAACCTGGGTCCTCTGGAAGAGCAGTCAGTACTCTTAACCACTGAGCCATCTCTCCAGCCCCTAGAACATAAATGTTTTGTGAATGGAGCTTTTGAAGGCAAGGTCCTTTGGAGAATTCCACCCACCTGACCTGTGCAAGCCATACTACAGACCCATGCACTGATCTAGGGAGCTCATGACCTTCAGGCCCCTCTAACTTTCCCTATGCTTGTTCTCATGGTAATTTTTAGTATTGCTTTGTCAGTTATTATTATAGCAGAATTTATTGGAAAAATCATTTTTTAAAAGTCTCTACAATGAGATTAATTCTCTCTGTAGTCGTTCACAAAAAACTGGTTTCTCCAATTGCCTCTGACTGCCTTTGAAGACATTCTGAGTAAGCAGGAGAAACTCACTAAGGTTGATAATTCTTGCTTACTTAACTATTTTAAAAGAAAGATAAATATATTCTAAAAAAACTTATGCACTTTGAGTTCTTAAAAGATGATGTTAAAAACTTCCAGGGACACAGGAAAAAGTAAAAGATATAAAAGTTATAAAATGCCAGAAATCTCTCTGGTGCCAGGACATGAATGGTTAGGTAATTTTTTTCCAGTCAAAACTCCCAGTTCCCTTTGAAGTAAAAGTTTATGTAGAAACTGCCATGAAGAATAGAAACTCAGTTCCAACAGTTAAAGATTTAGGTAACCATTGCCATTTTGAGAATTTATAAAGAATAAGATTATAACTGTTTTCCACATAAAAATGATATGCAGATACATAGATTATTTAGAAATTGACTTGTACTCGAAAATCATATCCTAGGTATGTCATCATATACCCTCCTGATCACAAAAATATAAAAGTTTCACTTTGCTCAGTACTAATCTTAAAGAATCTTCTCTGTAACCACGTTTGCTGCCAGTTAGGGCACAGTATGAATAAGATATGCCTGACTGGATACAGTTATTTGGCTTGCAATATAAAATTTAGCAATATGGGGTAAAGTTAAGTGATATCAAGGGACTGGGGAAGAGGAAAAGAAACTAAAATGGATAACCGTTAATGATTCTTGGAAAATGATTAAAGAGAAGTGCATTGCAACTGCTCATGCTTGAATACATTAGAACTTTTATCAATAAAAATGGCTTGAGTTATGCAAGGAACTCTGTTTGAAAGACAATGGTGGTCAGACTTCATTTTTCACTGACTTCACACCTCCATCCTGTAGCTCAGAACCCCATTAGGGCTGTACTCTAGCACCCAGAGAGATCAGTGATAGAGGAATGGATTTGATGGACACTCATGGATGCCGTTGTCTGGAAGAAATAGAATACATTTTACGGGCAAACTAGAGCTGGGGGATTGGGAGGAGGGTCGCAAATACCCATGGAAATCCCCCAAACAGCCCAGGCTGTTGCCTAGACAATAGGTTGCTCTCCAAAAACTGAAAGTAAGGCCCCATTGCTGATGTCAACACCCACATAACTCACTGAGCATAAAGAGTGTCAGTTGGTAGCTACATAGAACCTTCACCCCCTTGTTGGAATGCCTTTGACATGGAAAGGTACTTTGCAGGTTGTCCAAAGTGAAACATAAACAACAATCCAACCACAAAATATTTGATTTACAGCCTACCCTGCCTGCAAAATATGCTAGGGCAATGGTGGCACAAATTTTGTGGTAGTAATCGACCAAAGTTTGATTTGACTTAAGGACCACTTGATGCAATTGCACCCTTAACTGACCCTGATTTAGTGACCAAGAACCAGAAACAAGGTAGCTCAGAGACCCAGGTAAGACCAAATAGCACTGGAATAAAAAGAAAAGATGATAATAAAATAACTCCTAGTGATATTCTGCTATATTTAAATACTGGTGTCTTAATTTAGTCATAATCAGAGAGGTTTCCTTCTTCAGGAGATGGTAACAAATACAGAGACCTAGAGCCAGACCTTACACAGAGAGAAACCTTGTAACACTCTACTCTAAATGAGATATCTCCATCTAATTCCTCCTCTTAGAATTCAGAGAACCCTATAGAAGTAAAGACAGAAGAGTAGGGGGGATGGTGGACACCACAAGAACAAGGCCCTCTAAAACAACTGAACAAAGATAAAAAAAAAACTCCCAGAAACTCAAGCAGCAATTACAGGCTACTACCTGGGTCTGTGCAGGTCTTCTGCATATACACTACAGCAGTTCAGTATTTTTATGGAACTCCTAAATGTGTGATCGACTAGGTCTCTGATTCTTGTATCTTCTCTTGTGTCTCTTCCATTTTTTTATTTTGGCTATTCTTGTCCAACTTCAAAATGATGATTTTTGTTTTATCTGATTATCTTTTATTTCATTATGCTTTGTTTTATACCTTAGATGCCTGTTCTTTGCTACCAAGAGACAGAAAGGAAGTGAATCTCAATGGGAGAGAAGTTGGGGAGGAACTGGTTGAAGTAGAGAGAGGGGAAACTGTATTTATATTGCATCATGAGAAAAGAACCTATGTTTAACAGTAGTGAAAGAATAAAAAGACAAATGATGGTATGGATAGGAGAAACATTTATTTACTGCTTGTGAGATTGAAAACTGGTCCAGACACTGTGGAAATCACTGTAAACAGTCTCAATAAGATATAAATAGATCAACTACATTATCTATTCATAGTACTCTTAGGACTATACCCAGAGGTACGTATATCCTGTTACAAACACACATACATCCATGTTATTGATGCTTTATTCATAATAACTACAGACAAAAAACAGCCAAAATATCTGTAATCTGATGAGTAGACAATAATAATGTTTACTATGTATGCAATAGGAATACTGTTTGGCTTTAAGGAAAGTGAGATTATGAAATTCTCCAGTAAATAGTTGAAGCTGGATATAGTTATTCCGAGTAAGGAAACTAAGACCCAGAAAGACAAACATCTCTTATTCTTATCCATCTGTCAAGTTTGATTTTGCATTTTCATATATGTTTGTTTTATTTTGAGGACCTACAGAGGTCAGGATATCAGTAGGTAGCCTTTGGGGATGGATTTTAAAAGAGGAGAAATAAAATCAAATATTTTAAAGTGTTAAAGTGGGGATAATGGGACAAGAAGAACTAAATTGGCACAGAGAGGGAAAGTTAGAGTATGTGAAGCAGTATAGGGAGAGATAAATGAAACTGAAAACCTCTCTAAAAAGTCATATGGAAACTTGAGTTCCCTTACAACAAGGCGACAATACCCTAAATATACCAGAGACTAAGAAAAAGTCAGTCCAATGTCAGGAATTAACTACTTCTTATGGAGTTGTTGGCCAGTGAGTTATCATAGACCTACCAACAGTATAAGCTACAGCTAATGCTTTTGTTTATCCTCAAGAACTTAATGGTAAGACCCTATTGCTGAAGACATTGAATACTTGACTCACGGAATAAGGAAAAATATAACTGGTTTTACCATGCAGCTCCATTCCTGCTACCTTCACTGTGCTTGAAAGTTTGATGCACATTACCAGAGGAAAAAAGTAACCATCAGTCGTACAGAGATGTACACCTGTGAGTTACAAAATCCACTGGCCTGGAAAGTCATGTCCATTGGTTCAACAGTGCAATAACCTCATGGGAATAACTAATCACTTTCTGATTGGACTCTACAAGATGAAATGAGTATTTGGTACAGGTGTTGGGCTCAGAATTTATTGCTAGATTAATCATAGGCCTTTAGAGTAAGTCTACCACTATGACATTGCTAAATGAAAATAATGTCAAACCTATTCAATTATAATGACTTACTGTTAAGCCCATAGATGAATGCATCTCTTAGCCCTCACCAGAGAAATTTCTATGCAGTAGATGGTGATGTTTATTGGTATATGGTAATATGCTTATTAACATAAAAACCCACAACTGGCCAAGGTGTAGAAAATAAAAGAGATGGAATGCTCAGCCTAAATGGGATGTGTTCAGGGATCTTTGTGGAAGATGCTGATGAAAGAATGTAAGAGCCATAGATATAGTGGGTGGATGACTACAAGAAAACAGTGTTTTCTGGATGAAGAGGGAAAGTCTCACTATGATCTCGCATTGGTTATGGGAGCATGCATCAGACCTGTGCAAACTCAGACCAAATCCCAGCATGGAGAAAGGAGCAGTGCACAAAGTCCCAAGAAGCTGCAGAGCTACTAACAATTTATAGCTGTTAGTAAGGTCAGTTTTTTTCTAAAGATGCAGTCCCTGGTAAGGAGACTGTGGTTCAGTGGAAGGCTTCACACTCAAGAATATATAAACAACACAAATTGGAGATAACGGGTTTATGAAAAAGAAGAGAAAAATGAAAGGACACAAAGTTGGGTGGGTAGGGAATGGCAATGGCAAGTACATCTGGGAGGACTTAGTGGCATAGAGATGACCAAACATATATAAAAATCAAAGAATAACTATTATATATATGATTATATATATATAAGATTAGGGAAATTAAAAATTATCAAATTATGAGACAGTATTTTAATATTGATACCATAGAGAATATTCTATAAATCTATAATAACATCTACATTAAAGTATCACAGTAGCTTATTCATCTTTAATTCAATAAAATTCTAAATGCAAAAATCCATTTTGCAAATTTCTTTTTCAATCCTTTATAATCTCCAAGGCTGGATTTCCATGTTTTTTTTTTCTTCTGTCTTCAAGGGGAAAGCTTTCTAGCAAGCACTATGGAGTTTGAATCGTGTGAAAACATTAGTTTGAGACAAGGTAAGTGACATCTTAGGTCTGTGCTCCTTTACAGATGGGCAGGTTGGAATGGCCCTAATGTGGCCCACACTGTAACCCAGGCAGGCCAGCTCTGGCACTGATACTGCTCAGTTTTGTTCCGTTGATTGCTGGTGTATTTTCATTGGTTAAGTAAACAGCCAGCTTTGTCGCTTTATTTATTATTACTCCTCCAAAAGTAGCAACTATTTGAATTAACTGAATAATTGCCACATTCTAGGCTTAAAGCCAGTTATTGGGAAGATGCAAAAGTTTTAAAGAAGTCTTAATGGTCAGGATGGGCATGCTCACAGAGAGTTACAAATCAAGTATTCTGACAACAAGAGTGAGCCATGCCAATTCCAATGGGAGAGTGTTATAGGACAGAGGAGAGAAGTTAAACAATATTAAAAGTCACTGACACAAGAATTTAGAAAGCACATACATGAATTAGATCAGAGTTTCTATAGTACTTCTTGACACCTTACTCACTGCTTCATATATGCTAGGCTAGTACTCTAGCACCGAGCTACAGATGTAGAAGCTCAAGAGACCCTGGATGTTATTTTGCTTCATTCAATTTTGTTTGCTTCATAAGAAAAAGCATGAGAAGATCAAGAGATAGGGAGATTTTAAGTCAAATACAATTTCTGAATGATAAGGATATTTGAATAGTAGCCAATGTGTACCCTGTCCTTGAATACATTGAAGAAAAATATACATGACCCCTATTTAATATATAACACTGTACAAGCATTTTGCAATTAAAGTATAGGGCAGGGATAGTGTTGGTGCCACTGAGGTTCTTGTAGTTCAGATCTGGTGAAAAGACCCCCAGCCTGTGGAACTTTCAAGTGTTGAACTAAATTGTACAATAAACTGTGGACCAGGGTTCAATAGGAGAGCAACATGGAGAGCTGACCAGACCTATTTCTGTTTTTGTGGGGCCTTAGAAACTGTTTTGCCAAGAGAAGTCCAGAGATCCTCAGGCAATGCCCAGAGTTTTGTCCTGATTTTAACATTAGATGAGATGTAAAAAAAAATAAAAAAAACTATCCGCAATGACTCTCTTTGAAGTAGTAGTTGCAGTTCGTGAAGCATTTCAGAAAGTCCCCTAAGAAGCAAGTATATTTGTGATCTTGAGAATGATCCTTTGCAAAAAGCATGGGGAAAACCCACCTGCTTCCAAGTTGGATTTAGAGAAACTTATTTTAGGAGGATACATATTCAAAAAAAATGCTTTCAGCATAGAAAAAAGCAAACTTGAAGCAGAAAATATGCCATCACAGGAAGAAATATGTGAACTGTGACCAAGTTTTGTAAGGCACTCAGAGATTCCTGGCAGCCAATAGTCAGGGAAGAAAGATGGGTTCCATACCTCCTGCCGTCTTGTGAGAAGAGATTGATGACTTTTTGTGAATTTTAAAACATTGCTTTGCACTGTGAACAGATATATTGATAATACTCAGTAACTTTTATGTTTTTAAATGTAGACTCAATGGATAAAAGGATATAAAATCAGAATTTTTGTTTACTGAAAATTGTAATGATTTTTATTTGTAATTTTGAATAAATCATCAATAATTTACTCACAAAGGAAAACTGCTATTATCGAGATGGTACCACTGTGGTCCAAGTTTACAACTTTGTAGTTTAGTTTACCTTGAGGTGGGCCTCAGCCTACAAAACTATCCTGTTATTCTTTGTGCATTTCCCTTTCTTCAGATAGGATAATATTTGGGGGGATTTTTAGTAGAAATGGATCCTCTCCATTGATGTTTAAGTCAGTAATAAAGGATTTGAAAATCAGTTCTGCATTATATATTTAAAGTGTTTAGCATTGAATGACTTAGCATAGCAGCATAATGTAAAGCTAGAGACAAAATGCCAAGGCTCGAATACAAGAGTCATCATATTCAGGAGCAGTGCTCTACTACTTAAGCATCTATAAAAGAGTTGAAAAATAGAGACAAGCATTGGATTTAGGAAAAGGCAAAACACAAGTATGTATCAAATGAGAATCCCTAACATTTTTACATGTGGCTTTTATGATTACAGAGGCAGGCTGAATTCTGTGGGAAGAGGTCCCTCCTACATAGAGAAAACTAACCATCTGTACCAAAGCTTATCTTTAAGAAGGAGCTTTGTGAAATGTTTGAGTGAAACTTAATTTTACATATACAATACTTCCCTCTGAAGTTATAAGATAATCCATCTACCTCAGATGTGAGAATACTAGGGTTTCATAACTTTGAAATACTTTCCCTCAAATTCCACCCAATCACCTGCTATACAAACCAAAGTTGTAGTTAATCCATTGCCCACACATTACAAAAATGTTGGATTGTTTAGTAACAGCAGCTACAATTTTGATTTAACTAAATTGACTTCAGTAGTGTTTGAAAAAAAGAAAGAAATGTTCAAGTGGCTGTTATAATTGTCTGGTTCTCCAGAAAAACAGAGTTAACAGGATGAACATACATGAAATGTTCACACACACACACACTATACACATTCACAAATACATACATTAACACACATACACATTAAATATAGGATTGAGTTAACTAACATGGTTTTAATGCAGGGGGTAAGAATTGAATGGTGGTACCTTGTATACCTGCAGAGGTAGATAATGTTTCTCCCTGAAGCTACGGGTTATTAAATGAAAATATCAATACCAGGCATAGGATAACCCCTCACGAGTTGTGTTCCCAGATGGCTCTAAAACAATATAGGACATTGCCATTGCTATTGGTTGCCCATCATAATTACATGGCATGACTCTACTATTGGAGACACTACATTGATCTAGAAATCAATTTGCAAATGATCTGGAAACTCCTCCCTTTTGACTAGCTTTCACAGTAGGGGATATACTATGCAAGGCACTGGAATGAGAAAGGGGGAAGAAAAGTACACTGATGATCCTACTCAGTGGTTAACCCTGTATTCTACACTATTGCACGGCCAGGCAAGGTGTATCTATTAGTTCAGTGGGAGCATGGTGATTAAGAGAGCAATCAAACACATCCTGATAGATTGGAAGCCCATTCCACAGGAAGGAACTCACTCTTTGTCCTACAAACTTGGATAAGCTCCTCTGTCTGAGGAGATCATAGGATATCTATTACTATTACTTTACTAAGTGGACATGTTAAAATGGTCTTCTGAATACATTTATATATATATATATATATAAATTAGTAATGCTATCAGCCTTGGATAGGAAAAGTTCTTTTTGCAGTAAGCAGTGGCTAGTGTACAGTTAAGACTGACTGTAGGAGGAGGGCCCGCTTGTTCCTCCCGGCTGTCTGGCTAGCTTAGCCCTGCAATAACCACACAGAAACTGTATTCATTAAATCACTGTTTGGCCCATTAGCTCTAACTTCTTATTGGCTAACTCTTGCATATTAGTTTAACCTATTTCTATTAATCTGTATATCACCACGTGGTGGTGGCCTACCAGCAAAGTCTCACCATGTCTATCTCCAGCTGTGGGTTCATGGCTTCTCTGACTCCACCCTTCTTTCTCCCAGAATTCAGTTTCATCCTCCCTGACTACCTAAGGCCCTTTCAACTGGCCCAAAGCAGTTTCTTTATTAACCAATGAAAGCAACACAAGAACCTCCTATACCAACAGACATATTTTATTTTTGAAAGGTATAGAAATAATAGATGTAAATTTATCATAAAATCATTTCATTTTTCATAGATAATTTTACAATGTATGTATGTATGACCTCAAAGCATTATATTGAGCATATTTTATAGACACACATATATGTTAGCTTTTCTATTTAAAATAAAAGTCATCTCTGGTACGTTTGAAAATCTGTGTAATGCAGTATCATTTTCTTAAGTCATTCACTGTAACTCCATTGGCACCATGTTTATAGAAAACAATAAATAATTATAATTCTCCAGATCAAAGATGCATCTCTGTTATGTACATACTATTAGTGATTATAATGTCTTATCTATCTTTAATGTGAGTCAACTTACTAAGCCTAGATCATGGTTGTAAACAATTTCTAGGCCCACAACTCAAAATATTTCCATACCTTTTTCTTGAGATTTATTGAGAGGAATTAAAAGATGAACATCCTAAACCAGATATTTCCTTTAGAGGAGGTACATGGCTCAACATTTATTAATAGAGGGCTTCAAGTGGGTTTAATTTGGATGAATTAATTCTTAATTCATAAGAACTAAAAGATAAATGGACTTCAGAAATTAACTGCTTCATATGGAAATGAAAATATTGGTAAAACAGACCATGTCCCAGTGCTGAGTGTGCCAAATGTGTAGTGATATGGGGAGCAGAGGCCTGCTTTTCATCCCGCCCAGCTTCCACACAGCTAGCTTATACCCCGAAATAACAACACATAAACTGTATTCATTTAA
>LOJH01019411.1:0-21235 GCA_001685095.1 Ellobius talpinus | reverse complement strand
AAAATAGTCTTTAAAGAGATAATAAAAGTAATTTAAAAGGAAAAAGCAGTGTAAACATGGGGAGTACACACGGAGTCTGGATCCTGTATGGTATTGTGTTGATTGTAAAACTTCTGAATGCTGATGAGCAAAAGACAGCTGTTTAGACACATGGGACTATGAACAGGACTGAGAAATCAAGCCAACCTAGATCCAGCCTAGATACTTTAGGGCTATATTAAATTTTAAAAAGTCAAAAATGTATTTTTAAAGTGGAAATCAAAAATGCTTTGGAGTTTTGTTTCAAAGGAGACTAGTAGCTATGAATTTATTCAGGAGTAATACTGATGAGGTTTGATCAGGGGACACCTCCTGAAACTTGACAGGTGATATTTATCAACAAAGGTTACTGCTAGTCTTTCCAGCACTTAGCCATTATCTCAAATTTTCTCAGGGACCTTAAAGATGCCTTTACCTACATTCAGCAGGAAGTATTTTGGAGAACATGACACCCACATTCCCAAGAGGAGTATGGGAGGTATTTGGTTATTTGGTGGGTTATGGATGTTTATAATCATTTAGGGGAATATAGTATATTACACTAATTTAAAATTGTTTTTTGTTATACAGTATGAAATATATATTCTACTCTTAAAAAAAACAAAGACCCAAATATTAATCCACACACCTACAAACATTTTATTTTTGACAAAGAATCTAAAAATATAAAATGAAAAAAGAAAGCATATTAAACAAATGATTCTTGCATAACTGTGTATCAACATGAAGAAGAATGTAGATAGATCCATATCTATTGCCATGCACAAAACTCAAGTCCAAATGGATCAAATACCATAAAACCAATCACACCGAACCTCATAGAAGAGAAAGTGAGAAGTATATTTAAGTTCATTGCCACAGGAGACCACTTCCTAAATATAACCCTAGCTGCATAGACACTGAGAGCAAAAATTAGTAAGTGGGACCTCCTGAAACAGAGGAACTTCTTTAAAGCAGAGATCATGATCAACAAGACACAAAGGCAGTCTATAGAATGGGAAAAGTTGTACACTAACCTTACATTGGACAAAAAATTAATCTCCAAATTATACAAAGAACTTAAGAAACTAGACATTGAAGGAACATAATCTAATAAAAATGGCATACAGATCTAAACAGAGAACTCTTAACATACAGATTTCAAATGGACAAAAGACACAAGGAAATATTCAACATCCTTAGCCAACAGAAAATTGCAAATCAAAACAACTCCAAGATTCCATTTTATACCTCTCAGAGAATGGATAAGATCAAAAATTCTGATGACTACTTATGCTGGAGAGGATGTATGGTAAGGGGAACACTCCTTTATTGTTGTTAGGTGTGCAAACTTGCATAGTTTGTTTGGAAATCAGAACATTCATTTCTCAGAAAAATAGGAAACAAGCTATGTCAAGACCCTGCAATACTACTCTTGGGCATATACCCAAAGGATGCTCATTCATACTGCAAAGACATGTTCTCAACTATGTTTATAGCAGCATTATTTGTAATACCCCAAATCTGGAAATAATCTAGATGCCACTCAACTGAAGAATGGATAAAGAATGGACAGTTGAGTACTATTCAGTGGTGAAATAACAACATCTTGAAATTTGGAGACAAATGAATGGATAAAAAAGTGAGTGAGATAGCCAAGACCCAGAAAGAGAAATGTAATATGTATTCATTTATAACTGGCTTTTGGACATAAAGCAAAGAAAAATAAGCTTACACTCCACAATCCTAGAGAACCTAAACAAGAAAGATGACCCTAACCTTACAGAGATATATATGGTTGTACATAGGGAGGAGAAAAAGACAAGACCATGGGAGCATGGGGATTATGAGAGAGGGCATAAGGTGAGAGAGGAGGGATGGAGGAGAGAGAAGAGAACTGTACAGCACAACAAAAAAAAATAAAAGAAAAACACATCCTGGCAATCTGGCCACAAACAAAGACAAAAAATAATGTGATGAATGGTGAATTATGCGGCTAGGTGTTTGGAAAGTGTTCATTTTGTAGAAGTAGTCCTGTTGTATTTCATGATTTAGTTAAACTTATTGACCCCTAGAGTCACATTGAAACCAATATCTGGATATTCTAGAACATTTATCAGATACTCAGTCTAGCGAAAATGTAATACAATAACCTAAATTAAGCAAAGGGCTTCTAAGCTATTATATGTCAGCTATGTTAAATTTTTATAGCTTTGTAATATTATGATGAACATAAAATTCCAAGTTACTTATTACATCATTGGGACTGTCATTCATCTTTGATTCTCCTTTAGAGTGAATAAATATGGAGTTCTACCCTTTGCAAGTGCTCTCAGAGAAATTTCATACTAGCTAATTGAGACTCATATGATAAGCTTTGAACATCACATACATGTAAGATACAGTTAAAGTTCTAAGGCACTAAAATTTTCTAGAGTCAACAAGAATAACACTCTTTCATTCAAGCCTCCTCTGTGACTGGGTATATGCTAACAATACATTTTTAGAATATTATGCATTTAACTAGCTTTTCATTTCAATTGTAATTTACTGAATATCATCAAAATACAGTATTATATTTACTTTTCAAAACAGGCTTTTAGGTATTATACAATGGCTAGATGCTTTGAAACATTTGTGATACTGCAGTTTAAAGGAAATGTCATTATGTCAATGGGTGAACTGTGTCCCATTGTGTACACAGCCCCACAGCTCTTTCTCATTCTTTCTGATGTAGTGCCAAAGAAGTATAATTCAGGTCATTATGTCTAGTGCTTTTCAGGGAAGAGAAGTGCATTATATTAAATTAGAAGTAGACAGATGAAAGCTTTTTTTCTAAATAGTATAGCAAAGCTATGAATTTACAATATTACTTATAAAGTCAAAACTCTTCTATAGGTCATTGAAAATTATTTGCCAATGACCACACTGTGATTTTCAAGGAGATATTTGACATATTGTCATCATTTCTGAGGAAATTCTTGAAACCCTTCTTTTGAGAGAATACTTTATAAAGAATTATATTTTTTCTTGTGTGTGTATAAAACCAAATTTTCATCTATTGTTCATGGAATAAATGATTTCAAAACAGTCTCTTTAGCCACTATAACTTTTAACCAGCCAAGATGAATTGGGTAAATTTTTTCAAACTTTTAACTGGAAATGTCAGGATCATAAAATAGCAGTCACATTGAACATGACCAACAGAAGGAAGAGAAAGAGAAAAAGTCTGGCTATAATACAAAAATATGTTCAAGGCTTATCCTCCTAAAAGGAATGTTTAGATATCTATGGCTGAAAACAAAATGACTGTTTTCACCTCATGAGCAAAATCATGAACTGTAATCTTTGCAGAAAAAGAAACAAATGAGATGTATTATGTATTTGCTCCAATATTCCTCCTGGGAAAATTTCCAGATTAAAGGGAAGGCAAATAAATTTTCCAATGATGTTAAAAACCTCATAAGTTTGTATATTTTGCCTTTATTTCTGACAATATAAATCTACAAATATGTGAGCAATGAGAATACACAGATCAAACTTTGATAATTCTAATCTTAGACTAAATGTGACAAATAGGACTTTTACTCATACATACCTGATTCTATTATTTTCTCTTCTTCTAGGCTGTGTGCATTACTAGTGAATTTAAGAACATTCAGTATAGATTGGAAGAATTCCTTATGGGTGGTATTGCTAAACTTATACAAAGCTACAGGTCATTTTAGAATGATGTTATAAAAATAAAAAGGGCAAATAATAACAGAAAAGTAGCTTGTGGTTATCAGAAAAATTATAAGCAACTTCTTATATACTTGTCATATTAAGATCTAACATATTTTAATAGTACATATATTTTGCATTCTACAGTATGACTTTACTATATAATACACACAAGCATTAATGGCCACACCTAAGAATAAAAAAAAAGCAAATATGAATGTCAAGATATTTAGTCAATGCAAACCCATTAAATGTTCTCCAATACACTCTAGTGTACTTATATCAAAATTTTATTATACTATATATTCAATATAAAACTAATACAAAGAGAATAAAATGGAAAATTTAAACTCAAGATACATCAGAAATAGCATAATGCACAAAAATAAAAAGCTGTATAGAATTGACTATAAACCAGATATTTCAAAACAAAATTATAATGAATTTATATACATGTCAATAAAATTTATTAAAATTATGCATAGTTTATATGCTACGGAGTGAAGAAAACTCAATCTTATTAAGTGAATAATAGAACAATTATCAGAAAAATAGAATGAGATTAAACAAACCCCAGGAACACAAACAATGACAAAAATTGAAGACAGTGACATATGATATTTATCTACTACATGAATAGTTGCTTTAAGCACTGCTGGTCTAAATATATCAACCAGACATACATTATAATACAACAATGAAGCACACAGTTATATGTTGCATACATGAAAATGAGTTCAAATATAACGGCACAAAAGATTAAAAGTGAAAAAAATAAACAGATACCAAACTATAATTACTCAAAATATACCTGCTATGATTATATTAATTTATGTTGAACCAATCTTAAAACAGAAAAAAAATTTAAGATTTAAAAAACAAAAAAATAGAGATAAAAGGGGGGAAGGATTTACTCTGAGACAAACCTAACAAAAATAAACAAAATAAAGAAGCAAAAAATGGGTATAATTGCCAAGAAATGTACAAATGTACTCTTCAACTTGGGGACAAAAATACATTTCTACTAGAAGTGATCAGATCTAAAATGTAGATGTAGAAAGCCAATAAAGACACAAAGACATGAGAAATGGAAAAGGATAAATGCTGAAAACAAAAGTAACTTGTGGTTATCAGAGAATTTGTAAGTAACTTTATTTGCCAAGTAGCCAAGGAAGTTGTGACATGTTTTTAATAGCACATATATTTAGCATTCAACAACATAACATCACTACATGCAAGCACTAAGATTAAAAATCAAATATGAAAAGAGCAACATTATTTTTCTATTTGATATTGTGTTGGTTGGCCTGCAATGTCAACTTGCTAAAGTTACATTCACTAGCTAGAAACAGTATACACGTCACAAATTGTTCTATGAGGCTATCATTATGCCAACAGCAAAAGTAGTAAAAAAAAAGCATTGCATACACACAATCATAGTCACAAATATAAATGCTCAAATTATAGAATGTAGTATAAGTTCAACTAGTTACAAAAAATGTTCAAAATTAAGAAGCAATCCAATGATTGTAATTACACATATCTAAACATATAGACTAAAGAAGTAGAAAAATCATATTGTCACAACAGTAGATATTATAGACTCAAAAAAATTTTTCAATAAACCAATCACAAGTCACAATGATAATTTTCAGTCAACACTGGAATCAAGAGATATTTCTTTCACTTGATAAAGTATGTCCAATGACTACACAATTGTAAGCACAGATGATGATATCCACATTCGTCACTTCTTTAAATTGTCACATACAATTTTTGGCCAAGTTAAATAAACAACATATAAAAGATATATAGATGAATATGCAAATACTAAACTGGATTTTCAATGATGACATAATCTATAGAGAAAACCAAATAATTTGCAAAAACACTTAGTCTAATAAACAGGTAAAGTTATAAGATAAAAGGGAGATACATGAATGCTGATTACTCTCCTACTGATAAATAATAAAAATGTGTAATTTAAATTTTTAAGTATAATAGAATTTACATTAGTATACATATCAAAGATGAAGCATTAAAGTGATAAAATTAACATCAATAAGTGAAATTTTACAGAATCTGAGAAATAGCATAAGAATGAGTAAAAATCAAACAACTAAATAAATGAATATCCTATGCTCACAAATAATATGACCTGACATTATAAATATTTCTATTTACCTCAACTTAATTATGTATCCAATTAGAAAGAAACAATTATAAGCCTGTTACCTAATTTTGAAGAATATTTCATGATAAAGGATATCTCAATATAGATGGATTTGAACAAAGTCAGAACACAGACATTATTTGATGTAAAGATTTATCATGAAGAAACATGTTCAAAGCAATGAGATATTGCTGTAATTATACCCAAAGAGACCAATAGAATAAACATGAATATTGTGAGTTGACTTTTGACCATATGAGAGAGTGATCAATGATAGTCTTTCAAAAATCGTTCCAAAAAAGAAATTTGAACTAGGTGGTCACTACCACCACTTCTTCCAACTAGATCATGGACCTAAATATGAAACACCAAAGTATAATATCCCTAGTGTCCAAAATTTATATGAAGTTTACTGGAAATTCTGAAGGCTTTTTAAAATGACAGCAAAGGCAGTCAACAAAAGAAAGAAATGAAAAGCGGGAACCATGAAATCAAATTTATATATTGCTTAATTTTTTCCAATATTATCTAACTGTAAAGATACCTTAATCACTTTTATGTTATTAACATAAAAAAGAAACTATGGTGGTAATATCAAGAAAATACATGTATAAGGAAAAGGTCCTGTTTCTTTTGTGCTACCAACAACTTGAGAAAGAATCATAGCTTAGACTTTGGGTATAATTAGATCTTATTAGTACAAATTTTAAACTCCTGAGAATAGTTCCAGTAATCCAGTAATTTTCCATTTCTTCTTCTTCATCACAGTCATCACTGCTCTATGTTAAGAAAGAATTTTCTTGAAACTTTCTCAACAAAGAGTGAATGTATAATTTAGATAAACTACTCATTATCTCCATAGCTTCCTAGATCTAGTCAACATGTTATTCTCAAAGACAAGAATTCAAGTCAAATATTGGGAAGTCATTATAAATAAAGAAGAAGAATGAATGGCTGGTTTTCTGAACATTTTTTTATTGGATTGGAACTTGGTGTCATAATTTTATATAACAGTAACATTGATTAATAGACTAAGAACTGAACATTGAGAAATAATTCTTCACACCTATGAATTCCTTGGTTTTGACAAAAAAGCTAAAATGATATGTATAGATGCTAGAAAATTGGATAATCATGTGTAGAATATTGAAAATAGTTCTGTATCTATCAGCCCACACAGAACTCAACTCCAAATCAATCAAGGACCTTAAGAATAAATATCTTCAACTGATAGAAGAGAAAGGGAATAGCCCTGAACTCATTTATAGAAAGAATTTCTGAATCAGAACACCAATAGTAGAGGCAGTAAGAGCAATTATTAAGAAATAGGACCTCATAAAGTTAAAAAGTCTCCTTACAGCAAAACACACCATCATTAGACTAAAGAACAACCTACAGAATGGGAAAAACACTTAGCAGTTATATATCTAGTAAAGGGTTAGTTTTAGAATATATAAAGGACTTTTAAAAACAAACAAGCTTGAACATCAAAACTCAAATAACCAATTTTAAGCATGGGATACATTATTAAGTAGAGTCCATAGAAGGAAAAGAACAAATAGCCAAAAAACAAAAAACAAACAAACAAAAAACCTACCTACTCAACACCCCTAGCCATCAGGGAACTGTAACTTTAACTACTCTAATACTTCGTCTTACCCTAATTAAAATAGCAAAAATAAATTACACAAATGATAGCACATATTGTGGAGGATACAGACAAAGAAGAACATTTATTCATTAATAGTGCAAACTGATACAGCCACTGTAGAAAGCACTGTAGAGTTTCCTTAAAAAGCTGAAAACCGATGTACTTTAAGACCCAGCTATATCACTTTTGCCCATATACTCAAAGGATTAATCAGAGAAGTTTCTTCCTTCAGTTTATAACAATTAACACAGAGATAAATAAGAGGACATAGGGGAAATAGACATGATCTCCTGACAAAACTGGGAGCAATTTGACTACAGGGCAAGGCCAGTTCAGGCACCCTATCCACTATTGCTTAGGGTCTTAGCTGGGGTCATCCTTCTGGATTACAGGGAAATTCTCTATTGCCAAGTTTCTTGCCAGCCTCACAAAGGCTCCTTTTATCAAAATCTTTCTTTCCTTGCTCTCCATCTTTGTCCCTCCTCCATCTCGACTATCCCATTCTTTCAAGTTCTCCTCCCCCATGCCTCCCTTCTCCTCTCTTCTTCCAGTTCTTTTCTCCCCATGCTCCCAATTTTGTCAGGAGATCATATATATATATCTTAGGGTTCCTTTGGTTACATAGGTTCTGGACTATAGGCCCATTATCTTTTGCTTTACAGCTAATGACACAAATTTTAAAGGAATAACTAACCACTTTCTGGATGGCTTAAAGGAGCACTCCATGACATGGAATCCATACCTGGCACTGCTTAAATGTCCAAGAAAATGAGACCAGATGGGTTGTGGTTCCTAAAGAAAAACATACAACTATTATTCTGCTCAAGGAACACAACAATGTAATGACTCATATTGACAAATGTTGTATCCATAGATTAACACCTTGCTTAATCCTCATCATAGAAGCTTCTTCCTTCTGTTTATAACAATTAACACAGAGATATATAAGTGCACATTGCGAAGAGAGTGAGAGACTTGAAGTACTTAGTTTTTAATGGGATTTCCTTATGAAAACCCTCTCCTCAAGACTGAGGGATCTATGTGTAAGAGGAGGTAAAAAATTATAAGAACCAGGTATTTCTAATTGATACCCACTAAAAATGGGGAAATAAATTATCTCTAATGAATTGTCACTACATACATCAATCACTCTCCAGGGCAGACTCAGTTCCCAGGAATAACTAGCCAAAACAAAACATACTAAATTTTTTGTTTCTTTGTTTATGGAGTGTTTTTTATTATTTTACTTTGAAGGGAGAATGAACATGAAGTTGAGTTGGTCTGGAAGATGCTGGGGCAGGGAAAAATATGCTCAAAATAGATCGCAGGAAAAATATTTTTAATAAAACTTATTAGAAATCTTTGTGGTTTATCTTAACTCCTTAAATTTTAAAATCTTAGACTCAAAAAAATATCTTTTTTTTCCAGGTATGCCACACCTGCCTGGGTTTTATATAGGAAGAACAATTTACTAAGACTGAGAAAGATGGAATATAAAACTCTGAAATTTCTGAACACTGCATCTCATATGCATAGCCCCAGTTCTCCAACCTCTACTTCCCTTTACTTGATAGACTGCTTTCTCTGTTGCATACCTCACTGCTACAGTTTATTCATAAAGAATATCTGGAAAATAAAAACCATAATTAGATTATTCACATAAACTTTTTGTTTTATTTATTTTTGTTTGTTTTCTGGTTTTGTTTTGTTTTGTTTGGTCTACATGTGGCAATGAGGCACTTTTCCAGATTTGTATCTATTCTTGGATGTTTTTAAAATCCTAAGATATTACCATCTTTGTAAGGCATTAATGTGGGGGAAATACTTCCAGTGTACAATTCTTGTGCATATATAAAAGCCCATATACTTATTTATAAATGAGCATTGGTTTTTCAGTAGAAAGAGCTATATTACATGTACTTTTGAGAACAAAAGAAAATTTAAAAAATCTTGATGTGGATAAAACACACTTCCTATTATTGAGGTATATTTTCCCTTGGAAGCCAATAAATATTAGTGACTTTTTCTATTTCCAAATTCATATTGAGACTCTCCCCAATTTAACATAATAGTCAGTGTCTGTTTTCTGATATTGAGTAGTGAAAAGTGTACTGAAATTACCAAAGTTAAGAGACAGCAAAATCCTTGACAGCAAGTAAAATTCCATTTGTTATTTGTGGTCTAACTCAAGATATTTACAACTATGAATTGAATTAATTTTCAGATTATATGACTTCATTATTCAATATTTTTCAACTCTAATGCACAAATCTTATGTTTTATTATGAATAATCTATGAATGCTTCATCTACACAGAAAATTCTTACAAAAATCAGAATCAATGTAATTCTTTTAAAAAAGGATATTCTCATATATCTATGTATAAAAAAGAAACTATGAAACTTCAATGTATTCAAGACATTTTATATAACAAGGGGGATTCCTAATCCAATGTGATATTCTCAGTGAAAAATCATTAGAATTTAACAGGAATTCATCATAAAACTATGAAAATTGTCCAGCACTGTGACTGTCATGAAATATGGAGGAAATGTTTATGGTGTGAAACAGTGGGATGAGACTTTCAAAGCTATAGCACTTCTAATTGAAAAGTTCCCCAAACTAAAGGGTGTCTGGAAATCTCATCAGTGTCTACTCTGCTTAAAGTTGGAAACAAACTAAATAACAAAATATATACTTCATATAAAATATAATACTTCATAGGCAATTGCCATAATATTTAAAATTAAAATGGCCTTTGAAGAATGAAATTTATTGCTTTACTCATTTTAATTTTTTTTATTTTCTAACCATATGACTTTTCTAGTTTTATTTTTTCTTAAAACTAGAATTCACCATATGGAACATGGTGGTCTTGAACTCAGCCAGCATGCTTTAGCTTGGTGAAAGGACAACAAGAGAAATTCTGAGCTTGTTTTGCAAATCATATGTCTGAACAGAGAGTGAGAAAAAGAAAGAGATAGACAGATAGACAGACAGAAAGATAGACAGAGACAGGGAGATTTAATTCTTCCTTAGATTTCTGTCCACAGAGATAAATCTGCAGGCTTTACCTCATGTTGTATAGATTTAATTCACCCATGTAGGTTAAAGAAGTTATGTAACATTATGAAATAATTGAATTTTCCCTGCTGCAGCTCTGTGGATATGTTTTGAGATTATCTTTCAATACTGCCATCCTTAATAGCATTTTTCATAAACTGCACTGGGAAACTACTAAAATGCAATTCTCTTCTGTTCTTAGAAGGTAAGAGAAAAACAGAACTGGTAGAAAGCACTAAAGCACAGGGAGGATATGTAATGTAGCAGAGCTGAAGCAGCGCAGCAGCGTTCCAGACTGCCTCTGAAGCACCAGCTCCTGTAAGTGTGAAAGTGGCTTAGGAGCCTCATAGATACCTCTGTGAGTGCTCTCCCAACTTGAGGGTGAAATGTGGAAAGCAAATGGAGTGTTGATGGCATTAAAGATGCTATAGGAGACATTTTAATGACAGTGTAATAAAAGATTGCATACCAGCTGTCACAACCAAGGCAGCCATAGTAATTGGGGGTGACCAGAAGGCCTTACAAAATAAGCTTCTTCAAATACTCTACTAAAACTGTCACCAAAGAACTGTTGACATTTTAAGATTTTCTTACCATTGGGAGTTATTTTACAATTTTGGGTCTTTTTTATTGTAGAACATTAGAATTCGAAGCTTTATCACCCTTCTCTATAGTGACTCATCAGAAACAGATGCAATGAGAATGAAAAAATATGTATATGGTGAATATTTTTATTGAATTGAAGCCATTTACTGGCAAACATTGAAATAATTCATTAACAGTTTACTCCACATTACCATAGATATAGTATGCATATTTAAAGTTATATTTATGTCCCTAATTTAATTTGTAACATTTCATTTCTTGATCGGTTTCTAAGAAAATTAGTGTATACATGAATTAAATCTGTTAAATAGGTTTACAACATAGAATCAGAAAGTACTGATGTTTGCTTCTGAGCCAGACAGCCAGAGTTCAATCACTGAATACCACATGACAGGAAACAAACAAACATAAAACAATTTCACAAAGGTGTCCTTTGATCTCCACATACGAATCATGGATCACACCACAGACGGACAGACAGACAGACAGACAGACACACAGACACACAGACACACACACACCCCACACACTATATTCTGGCATTTATTTTATTATTATGTCTAATTGATAATAACTCTTCTGATATCTTTCCCTTTAAGTAGTGTACAAGTGAATGATCACTGTGCATCGAGCATTTGCAATTTTACCTCCCTGATAGCTTCATAGGTACACAGTAATAATAGCTCATTCCATAGTCAACTGAATGTATTTTATCAAACATTCTGCAGATTTAGACTTGCATCTCATAGAAGCCCAGTTAATTAAGATATGAAAGAGACTCCAAAAGATTGAATCCTCCAGATTACATAATGAATAGTGTGCACCTGAGATTTAATTTTGCTTTGTCAATATACTTGTTTATTTTAAGCCATGCATGGCATTTTACTGTGGATTCTCCTTCTGTAATGATAAATGAGCTGGGGCCTCTCAGGTGTTCACCATTCATTTGTGTATAAATATCTGTTCACATCTTTGAAGAACTTTGAAAATTAACAGCCTTTCTATTTTTTTAAACTTGAGGCATATTGTGTAAGCTGCATCTTTTGTGGAGCAATATTTATATGTATGTTTTCTCCACCTGTCCCTTAATTGTTCATTTTTTCATTGTTACTCAGATAGAAGATTTTGCTTATTGTAAGCTTTAAAACGAAATTGTGTTTATTTTCTGGATTGTGTTTTTAGCTTTAAATATAAGAAAGCATTGAGTGAAAAATATTTTTTCCTTGATGACAATTGCATCTGATTACAGGAGAAGGCCAGTGCAGGTATCTTCGCCACTTTTGCTAGGAGTCATCCCTGTGGATTCCTTGGCGTTTCCCTGGCACCAGGATTCTCTCTAACCTCAAAATGCCTCCTCCAACAAGATATCTCTTTCATTATTCTCCCCCTCTGTCCTGCCTCCAATTTGATCCCTCATGTTCCCTTCTTCCCATGCTCTGCTCCCCTCCTCTTCCCCCAGTTTACCCTCATCTTTTCCCCTTCCCAGGGAAATCGATGCATCACTCTTTGGATCCTCTTTGTAAATTAACTTTCCTGGGGCTGTGGATTGCTGCCTGGTTATCCTTTACTTTACAGCTATATCCACTTATAAGTGAGTTCATACCATGTTTGTCTTTTTGGGTCCATTTGTTCCTAGGCACATTCACAGATACTCTCAATGTATGAAGTTTTAGTTATGTAAACAGAAGCAGATTGAGTGCATTCCCTTCAATTAACATTTTGATTGGAAGGAAAAGGTTTTAAGCAAAATAGCTAATCTAAATTTGAGAAAATCCATCAATCTCAAATATAGAGAAAAAAGCTTATTTTTTGCTAAATTATTTCAAGGCTTTGCAATTTGTTGGCCAGAAGAATGGTCTTCTTTCAGAAATTTGTGCACATTGTTTAAGGGTGTTGTTCAGTGTCCGAATTGCAAAAGATGGCATCCATTAATATCTTATACTGTTGGCATTTTCCTCTTGTTTTAAAGTACAGAGATGAGAGATAGACATTTGACACAGAGACAAGTGTTACACTGCCACAAAGCAAAGATCTCCAGATCCCATCAGAATCTCACCAGAAGCCCACCAGATAAAAATGCAACCATGGACCCCAAAGGTGAAGAGCAACTTGCTGTCAAATGAGATTTAGGGTTAGGGCTTGCAAACCTATCTCCTTAGCCTCAGGAATATTGCTGTTGCTATTTCAAAATGGCTGTAACTGAGTCAGACTCTATTTTAAATAATAACAGAAGAGATTTAACTATGGTTAAAACAGATGTTGTATCTCATCTGGTGTGAATGAACTCTAACAATGTACATTGCCTAAGAAGAATCTATTTCATAAACTAAAAAACTGAAGTGAAATCTAATGACATACAATGATATAGATATATTTATATATGGTAAAAAGTTCAGTAAGGGTATTATGTTATCTGTCAGATCTCTAATATGCATACTTCTGCATCTCAGGGCTTCATTTATTTTTCTATGAATGAAGATCATAAAAAGAAAATTAAGGATTGTTGAATTCTGGAAAAAACATCATAAGAGGATATCATTTGTTCAATTTACATCAGTTAATGAATGAAAGCTCTTTGATGACAACTGGGGTACTCACCAATCTGATTACAACCAGATCAGGCTACCTATCCACTATTTTTGGTAATCTTAGCTATGATCATTCATGTAGATTCATGGGAGTTTCTCTTGAACCAGGTTTCTACCTTACCCTGGTATCAGAGAATTTATTATGAGCTATTGTGGTCCATGACACAATTATAGCTTATATCAGTTGATAATTCAAGTATGAATCTGCCAGAGATATTATTCTCAGAATGGAGGAATCCTGCCAGCAAAGTTGTCAGGGCTACTGACTCTGAAAATTGTTGGCTTTCCTCTGTAATTTTGCTTGTGCAGCAATGGCTATGTTATCTCTCCTTTATCATGCAATGTGTAAATAACAAGTAATCTCATGATTACATCTCAATTTTATTGACACACATATGTTTGTGAATGGTCAAGAACATGACTTCTTTCTACATTATATCAAGCATATATATATCTCATAGTCCAATCTTTGTCCAACATTATGAAATTTTGAAGCCTGTCTTCTATCATTAGCCCTACTGACAGAATAATTTGGTCAGACATGTGTGCTTCTAGACATATCACAAGAGGAACATATACAGATTTTACTTATGATTTGCAGGTGTCTGGAATTTACAGTGAACAAGGTGATACTTCAAGGGTCTGGCCTTATTATATTATAGTCCTTCATGAGATCAATAGCACATATGTTGTCCTGTGCTACCTACATAAACACCCTTTCTTACCACCTGAATCTCAGGATCTAAAACAAAACAGTTTGTCTACTGAATTTAAAATTTTGCTTCAAAAACTGGTACTGTTTTGGTTTAGGTCCTGAGATTCAGGTGGTAAGAAAGGACATTAATGATTAACTATGTCCAGATATTATTGATCACACTTACGAAACGTAAAATATCAGGTTCAGTTTGGTAAGATTTATATTTAGGTTTTTAATCCATTTAGACTCGAATTTTGTGCATGGGGATAGATATGGATCTATTTTCATTCTTCTACATGTTGAATCCAGTTAGACCAGCACCATTTGTTGAATATACTCTTTTTTCCATTGTATAATATTAGCTACTTTGTCAAAAATCAGTTGTTCCTAGGTGTGTGGATTAATATCCGGTTTTTGTTCCAATTCCATTGGCAACATGTCTGTTTTTATGACAATACCTTCATCCAGCAACTAATGGAAAGAGAGGCAGAGACCCACAGCAGAGCACTGGGATGAGTTCCCAAAGTCCGGCTGAGTGGGAGGATTGAGAATATGAGCAAAGAGGTCAAGACCATGATGGGGATACCCACTGAAATAGTTTGACTGAGCTAATGGGAGCTCACCAACTCCAGTCAGACAGAGTAGAAACCATCATAGGATTAAAGTAGACCCTCTGAATATGGATGACAGTAGTATGGCTGGGGCAGACTGCTTGTACTGGCTTTTTGAGAACCCATTCTCTTTGGATGGATACCTTACTCAGCCTAGATATAATAGGACCTTGGATCTTCCCCAGAACAATGTGTGTTACCCTCCCTGAGGAATGGATGGGGGTGGGGTAGGGAGGAAGGTAGAGGGAATCAGGGAAGCGGGGGAGTGGTAACTGGGATTGGTATGTAAAATGCAAAAAAAATGTAGTTTGCTTTCATTTTTTAAAAAAAAATATAAAACAAATTTAAAGGAAGCATAAAATAATGTACATATTCTTTGCCTTTTACTTAGATCTATCAATGGTTTCGTTTTCTCCCTTTATAACCTGTAGCAGCCCTTTAAAAGGTAGCTATAACCTCTTCATGGTTGCAGCTGCAGTTGGCTACAAACTAGCTGATAAGTTTTGCTATATCTTTAAAGAACATCTGTGTTCCTAAAAATTTTCCTTGTAGTTTTTTATTGCTGTTAATGAATGGAGGTATATGTACTTGGGATTTTGTAATGGTGAAAAGAACAAAAATATAGAGATACAATAAGAATGCAGAAGAGTAGATGATGATTGTGTTTTCTTTTCCTAGTCGGCAAGGCCTGAATAATCACACAGAAACTATATTAACTACATTTCTGTTTAGACAATGACTTAGGCCTATTCCTAGTTAGCGCTTTCATCTTAAATTAACCAAATTCTATCACTCTGTGTATTGTCATGAGGCTGTGTCTTATCGGTGTGACAAGTTAATCTTTCAGCACCTACATGGAATCCTTCTGACTCTGTCTACTCCCTCTATATATCTCTGTTCAGATTTCTGGCCTAGTTTTACTCTGCTAAGCCAGTAGCCAAAAGAGCTTTATTAATTAAGCAATAATTGCAACACCTATACAGATGAACATCCCACATCATGGGAGAAATAAGATTGGAAGGCTGCAAAATGTATAGGAATAAGCATATAAAAATAGAAGAAATAAGAGTATTAGACTTGGGAAAGAAAATTAGAGCTAAGAAATTTTAAACAATTAGGACAACAGAACTAGAATGAAAGAAGAAATAAAGAAAAAAGACCCTCATATCCTGTGTGAAGTTATTATAGAAATATTTTAAATTTTGCTCTTGAGAAATGTTTCTATTTTGGAACCCTTGGTAGGAACTATGATCTGGTGTCTTAGCTTTTACAACTTAAAATAACCCCCACCCAGTATCAAGAAATTGCTTTCAGTTACACCTGCATCCATCTACAACCCAGTTCCTCCTGTTCCCCTTCTCACCTACCTTCAGTCTACCCAGGAAATCTCTTCTATTTCTCTTTCCCAGGGAAATCCATGCATCCTGAATAGAAAACCAGTATCAAAGACACTGAGACTGACAATTAATAAATGGGACCTCATGAAATTGAAAAGCTTCTGTAAGGTAAAAGACATTATCAATAGGACAAAATAGCATCATAAAGAATGAGAAAATATCTTCACCAACTCCACATCTAATAGAAAGCTGATCTCCAAAATACATAAAGTGCTCAAGAAACTAGACATAGAAAAGCACAAACAATCCAATTTAAATTGCAGCACAGATCTAAACAGAATTTCCAAAAGAAGATTCTTAAATGGCTGAGATACACATAAAGAAGTGTTTATCATCCTTAGCCATCAGGAAAACCAAAATGTCTCTAAGATTCTATCTTATGCAAGTCAGAATGACTTAAATTAAAAATACTAATAATAGCTTATGCTATGGAGGTTGTGGAACAAGTGCAACACTCCTTCATTGCTGGTGGGAAAACAAACTTGTATAGTCACTTTGGAAATCAATATGGTGGTTTCTCAGAGAACTGTGAATTTATCTGCCTCAAGATTCAGCTATATCACTTTTGGGCATACAGCCAAAGGATGCTCAATTACACCATAGTTACATGCTCAACTATTTTCATAGTAGCATTATTTGTAATAGCCAGAACCTGGAAAAAATCTAGATGACCTTCAACCAAAGCATGAATAAAGAAAATGTGATACAGTAAAACAGTGGAGTATTTATTACTCAGCAGTCAAGAACAATGACATAAGGAAATTTGAAGCAAATGGATGGAACTAGAATGAATTGTCCTGAGAGAGGTAACCCACACCAGAAAGACAATCATGCAATGTACTCACTCATAAATGTATATTAGCTGTAAAGTAAAGGATAACCATGTTTTAATCCACATCCCCAGAGAAGCTTGGTAAGAAAGAATACCCAAAGGAAAAAAAAAAGTTTAAATGATTTTATTACCAATACCTTTTCAGTACATAATTCCAAGTTTACTTGTTTTCTTTTTAATGAATTTTAAGCTGGTCTTACACACTCTTTTAAAAATAGGTCAGGGAAAACTTCCTTAATCACATAGACAAGAATTTTATGAATATTTTACAAAAGAAAAAAATGGAAACCAACCCAAGATGGTACATTTTAGAGCTACTGGCTCTTTGTGTGCTTCTACTTGCCAATCATCTGGCTCCTGAGCTTCCTGAGGTCAGATGATATGGATGCAGAAAGTCTCCATTGCTCTCAAAGGATTAGAAGAGATTATTTACCCTTTCAATAGCTGATGGAAGGACAAAGGTTGAGGTCTTGTCCCAGAGACTTGTAGAAGAGTAAGCTGTTTCCAGAAGCAGGCACAGCAGGCTAAGATGCAGACTTGTGTCTGTTTGGCCCTGAGCTGAGCTAGACAAGATCTTTGGGGATGAGAAGATACATAATGGTTAGAAAGCCAAGACATCACTTAAATAATGACAAATACAGGTCTATTATGTGGAAAGTCTCTGCATTTTAGATGTCTAGGTTGTGCAATTTCTCCCACCTACATCACTATACCATAGCATCTCCCTTCTTGGAAAAACTGGTTTAGAATCTAGGACTCTGTCTTCATCAGGACTTCTATTGTTGTGACAAAACAATATGACACAAAACAACTCATAACAAAAGGATTTGTTTCAGCCTGTAACTCTGAGGTCATAAGGAAGTCAGCATAGAAACTCAAGGTAGGAACTTAGAAGCAGGAGTTGACTTAAAATGGGTCATGCTTATTGGCTTGCCTCTCATCACTTATTCATCCTGCATTCTTATTGAACTCAGGATCACCAAACCAGTAGTATTAGCACCCTCCATGAGCTGGGTTCTACCACATCAATCACTACCTAAGAAAATGTTACACATTCCTCTTGGATTTTGTGGTTGCTTTTTCTCAACTGAGTGTCCTTCTATACAAATGATGCTAGTTGGTATCAAATTAATATAAAACTAGCCAACATAGGCCTCATGCATATAGAATTCTAGTCAAGCAGTATATCAGTGATCTACACGGTGCCACCCCCTTAATAATAGTCTTTTACAGAACAGTTATAAACCTAGATGGAAAACTCATGTGCTGAAAATGTTGTGGTTTAGCTACAGAACACAGTGAAACAATGTTGGAATTGAGTGGAAATTTCCTTCATGCTTGATCCATTTTCTGGTTCTATAAGGTGTAGTGGCATTTCAATTGTATTTTAGTAAATAAAGACTCCTTGAAGATCTGAGAGTAAAACAGTCCCACTGGTCAACCTTGCCAACTAGGTTATGATAACACACACCTTTAATCTCAGTAACCACAATGAAATGCAACTTCAATCCCAGTAGCCACACTAGTTGCCATAGAAATCAGGTGGTACATGCCTTTAATCATAGTGGTGCATATCTTTAATCCCAATTCTAGAGAGTATTATAAAACAGGAGGGAATAGCTATCAACACATAGTCTCATTCTGATATTCTGTGAGGCAGGATTGCCATTTCACACTAAGGTCAAGGTAAGAGCCAGTGGCTAGCTGTTTTAATTTTTGGGTCTTCAGGTTGAATCCCAATTTTTCTCTCTGAGTTTTTATTAATCATGCTTCAATAAGGTACAATGCATCATTATGGGGAGAAACTGTCATATACAGACCTATTTGGTTATGGACCTCTGTACCATATGCCAAGTATATGTGCCTGTGGTAGCCTAGGGGTCCATAGATTATGGTTGTTTTCAACTGTTTTCTGGATGAATGTAAAGGCAACTACACAGAATAAAATTCACATCTTCTATTATTACCAAGGGGAAAAAATCACAGCAGGGTCATTCATAGAACTCCATGTATAAGCATCAATTTTTATTCTTTCGTTTAGCAGAGGTCATTTGTCTGTCAAGTTGTTTTCTAAACATTTACATTTAAACTAATAGATTGTTGATGCTGTAACTCTGGCCATGAGGAGAGGTATTTATGTATTGGTTTGTTTATTTATTATTTATTTATTTTTGCAGTAGATAGTGGCTACCAGAAATTCCCATCTTCAGTTAAGCTCCTGAGACTAAGAGATTACTGCTGAGTCAATAGACAAATTCTGGAAGATGGAGCTGAAAAAAGCGTTAGAGCTAAAGGAAGGGGTAGACTTTTACGTAGCTGTTTTCTTTGAATTGAAATAGTCCCTTTTCTAATGAAGTATAAAGGATATACGAGTTGGGAATGAAATACAATGTAGATGACTTGGAGGTAATCAAATGTCACTAGGCCCAAGAAGTTGCTAAACCTTAGGAGATTCACATTGCCCTTCCCCAAAATCACAAGTGCAGCAACTGCTCTGGGGAAAAGGGAGCTGTAGAGCAGCTAAGCTGGTTCACATTCAGGATGCAGGTTTCACGCACTGTTGAAAACCCTGAAGAACCCTGATTCTGTCCACTGTGACTCTTCACCATGCCAAAGTCATCCCAGTTTTTCCTAGCTCTGCTGTTTCTGGTCTTCTACCTCCAATTCCAGTTGACAGCCACCACTGAGGTACAGAACATATAAACCAGAATGGGTGAGTGACCCGTCTACCAGCAGAACCACACCGCCACTTGAATTCTGACCCAGAAATCATTTCCCAAGTCAAAGCTTTCCAAGGTACTACCCAGTTCTTGCCTATGCCTTCCGCTAAAACCCAGAATACTTTGCACAATCAGGCCCGTGCCTCAAAAGTCAGAACGGGTGAATGGACCACCAAGCAGCAAAACTGTACTCCTCCCTAATTCTGTCATCCAAGATACTTCCCCAGTCTCATATCATCCTATCTCATCCTTGGTCCTGTTGCTGCTGGGCTGTCACACCGATCCCAGGGCACTTCTGTTTCTAAGGTACAGAATAGAATACACCATTTAGAATGTGTGGGCCCAGTCTCCAAACTCAGTGGATTTCTGCCACTGAGGTGCAAACCACACCAGACACAACCACATTAATCAATCTCCACGTGACTCTTCCCTAGAAATCAAACAGACTTCATGGGCCAGAAATCATCCACACCACTTACAAGAACAGAAGCCATACACCCACTTATAGTCCTCACCATTCAGAAGAACAGCCACCCAAGCTCTTCTGGAGAACAGGCTGGTCCTAGTTATCCCAGAAAATAAGACTCAGGCTTTACTGGAGTCCAGGCAGGTTCAAGGGACTCAACACCCCCAAAATCTTAGCAGAGACACCCTACTGAACCAGAAGGCTCATCAGTCACCAGAAAGAACCCTTGGCTAATATGCAAGAAAGAAAACAGAAATCAGGAATTAAAATGTCCATTCAACAAAGACCTACATAGGAACCAACACATAAAATTATAATCACTCCAAATCCAAAGGCCTAAATTCGAATGTAGGAACACTATCAATAACAGAAGGGGCAATACACTATCATCAGAACCCAAATATCTACAAAAACAAGATCTGACCATCTCAATGTAGCCAAATACAAGAAAATGACCTTAAAACATCTTTACAAAATGATAGAAAAAAATCCCTTAAAGAAGTAGAGAAAATGAATCAAAAATTGGATGAAATTAATAAATCATTTAAAGGAGAATTTCAAGAAAACCAAGGACTGTGTTCTTTGCTTTACAGAAGCTTCTAAGTTTCAGGAGATCCCATTTATTCTCTGTTGCTTTTATTGTCTGTGCTACTGGAGTTATATGTAGGAAGTGGTCTCCTGTGCCCATGT
>LOJH01019410.1:0-16930 GCA_001685095.1 Ellobius talpinus | reverse complement strand
AGCAAGCAAGCAAGCAAGCAAGCAAGCAAGCAAGCAAGCAAGCAAGCAAGCATCGTCTCTTTGGAAGTGTTTGTAGTACACATCTTACCTTGTTTATGTAGGTCAGGGAGCCCAAAAGGGACAGGAATGATCCAAATTTCTGTGTTAGCTATGATGCCTTGTGCCTGATTTTTGTTGTGGTCAGTGTTTCTGGTGAGAACTCTTCTGAGTGTGACCTGGGACTGGGCAGGGGTGCCTGCAGTTAGTTTATGAGATTTGGACTTCAGTTGCAGCCAATCTTTATGAGTTAGGGCAGGCAGCAGCAAGGAGAAAATTCTGACAACTGGGGAGGCGTGGGTATGCTTTCCCTATACTGTCTACATGTATGTTTCTTTCTCGTTTTCACTTTGACTTTTAAAAGACTTAGAAAATTACCAGCTCTAGTTCATACTCAGAAAAATGAATAAAACATGATTCAATAAAATAAAAACCATTAAGCAGGCAACTGTCTGTTGTCAGTCCCCAAATTCTACCTCTGTACCCCTTGACAATTACAAGTGTTCTCTCTCCTACAAACAAAAGCATCCCCTGTTTTGCGTGGCAACTATTTCTTTGTATTACTTCATCATGTTCCAGCATATGCCACAAATGTCACAGTTCACATAATCTTGTCTGCGTTCACTCTTTCATGGATGAAATCATATAAGATACATTGTTCTGCCCCTGTCTTATGATGTTCAACATGGTGTCTTAGAAAACTCATCAATTTTGTTATGATACACATAGTGTACAAATTTTCAGCTGTATCACAGGATTTTTGTGTTGTTTTTAGCTTTAGGGTTATTATAAATGGTTCTGCAGTGAACGCGCTTAACAGAACACAGACATATTCTGACATAAATTCCCTAAAAATTGAGTGTGGTACAATTTAATTCATTTTTGACACTAACTACCCAGAGCAAGTGCAGACCTCACAAAATAAGGAAAAGTTTCTTCATAAGACTGCCACTAGTTCAGACACCAGCCACAAATCACAGGGAGTGCCCAGGTTTCTGTTTGGCCTGCTACAGACTTCAGAATGCTGTTTTCCATCTTAACTGTGGTACACTGCAACACAGATCCCTCGTCAACTACCTGGAATTAGCATCATGTTCAATACTGATCTCAGTTCTTCATAAGACCAACCCCCATTTCCTGATTTGTTTTATTGAAATTCATACAATATATTCTGATCACGGATTCTCCTCCCCCACATCCTCCCATGTCCCTCCCCATTTCCCCTTCTGTCCAACTCCGTGCCTTCTTTCTCTCCTCTTTAGAAAATAAACAGGTGAATAAAAGTAAACAAACAAAAACATTAACAATAAACAGTGAAAAAGAACAACACACATAAACACACACACACACGAAATCTATAAAACATAAAATCGGAAATGATAATATACCAGCAAAAAACCAATAAGATAAAACGCCCAAACAAAGCAATATGAAATAAAAAATCTACAAAGCACCATGAGGGGTTTTGTGTGTGTTGGCATCTACTGTTGCACATGGGTCTTGCCCTTAAGTATGTTTTGTATATCCAGTGAGACTCCAGTGGACAAAACCGATTTTTCCTTTGTCAATTGGAGATAACTTCTTGGTTTGGAATAGGAGCCCTTGTCCACTTCCCTCTCTCAGTGCTGAGACCCCATCTGGCTTGAACCTGTGCAGGCCCAGTGCGTGCTGCCACAGTCTCTGTGAGTTCATCTGCGCCAGTCATGCTGTGTTTAGAAGGCCTTGCTTCCTTGGTGCCATCTAGGCCTCTGGCTCCTGCAGTCTCTCTGCCTCCTCCTGAAAGGGGAGGAGTTTGATGAAGACACCCCATTTAGGACCGAGAGTCCCAAGGTCTCTTACTCTCTGTACGCTGTCCAATTGTGGTTCTCTGTATAAAGTCCCATCTACTGCCAAAGGAATCTTCTTTGATGATGGCTGCTGAGTGAGACACTGACCTATAGTTATGGTAGAATGTCACTAGGAATCATTTTATTGCTATGTTCCTTTAGCAGAACAATAGTATGTAAGACCAGACCCACTTCTGAAGTCAATTGCAAGTCTTATGGTGATGTGCGAAGTCCTTCTGTATATGTGTTGCTTTTATTGGTTAATGAATAAAGAAGCTGCTTTCAGCCAATGGCTTAACAAACTATAGCCAGACTGAGAAAGATAGCTAGAGAGAGTAGGCAGAGTCAGGGAGAAGCCATGTAGCCACCTGCTGGGGTCAGGCGCCCCCACTGGAACCTACTGAAACTTTGCTGGTAGGCCATGACCTAGTGGTGATGCACAGATGAATAGAAATGGCTTAATTTAAAATATGAGAGTTAGCAAGAAATATGCTTAAGCTATTGGCCAAACAGTATTGCAATTAACACAGATTTCTGCGTGATTATTTCAAGTCAGGGCAGTTGGGGACAAACGAGCAGCCTCGGGCAACATTATGGGAACATAAACTTGGGGATATCTATGAAATCAGGACATTTCATTATCCTTTCAGATTTTATAATTCGCTGGAATGATACTTATGACTATAGTTTTACAGATGAGGAAGAGCCAAATGAAAATATACACAGGGTAAGATGGGTGGGAGGGCACTTCAGTAATGCCCGTGTCTTCTTTGAAATTTGGGTGGTTCATCCTGTCAACACATTAAGCTGGAAGCTCCAGAAAGCTCCACTAGGCTTCCATCTCCAGATTATTTTTCCCGAGGCTTTAACACAAAGATGTAATTGGTTGAATTATTGACCATGAGTTTGAACACGCTTCAGTTTTCCCTTTCTGGAGTCAGGTGTCAGGGAACTCACACCTTCTAATAAGTGCTGGCCTTTCTGATGACCAGTTCTTCTCTAAGGTTGTTCAGGATCTTATAACCATGAACAAAGATGAAATGCTTTTAATATATTTTTTCACCAATATTTTGGTGGTGTACACCTCAAAGTAGAATTTGTGGGTAGTAGCAGTAAATGCATAATTTGCAAGAAAATGCCTAACTGCTTTACAAGGTGGGTAGCAACCCTAATTTATATTCTCATTGATAAATATTTCTGTGAGTACATTTTCCCCAATCTTTGTAGATGCCTGACAATGTCAGGCCTTTTAATTTAGTCTGTTTCATAAGTAATAGTGTTATTGCACATATTTTTCTGATAATATTCTCTTCATTTTTAAAAGTTTTCACTGGATATACTACTTTAAACTGGCAAATGTTTTTTTTCCTCTACTGTATTGAAACACCATTCTATGCTCTCTAGCTTTATGGTTATGTTATAAAATCCCTTCTCAACTTGCTTTTTCTTATAATGATAGTTCTTCAACAGAGAGAAGGGCACACCAATTGGTTAGCCAGTCCCAAATTATCAGCCCTGGAAACATGCTTATGAGTAACACTGTCCAGATTGAGCAGATTATAGTTGGGAATATATGTGTATATACATATGCATATATGCATGTAATAATAATAAATGAAAACAGAGACCGTGAATTTGAAGAGAGCAAGGAGGAGTATGTAGGAGGTTTTGGAAGGAGAACAGGGAAGGAAGAAATGTTGTAATTATATAATAACCTCAAAAATAAAAGAAAAAAGGAGTACAAATTACCCACCTGTGTGTGTGTGTGTGTGTGTGTGTGTGTGTGTGTTTGGGGGGGAACAGCTATCTAGATATTCTAAATGTATTTTTGTTTTTTTCATTTATTTTCTGCCATTGCACAGTGTTATATCTTGATGTGAGATTGAAAAAATATTTATCCTGTCAGTAGCTCAGTCTTCTTGAATATTTGGACTAATGTTCTTCTTTGGTTTTGGAGTCTGCTCCTCCATTTATTACTTTCCTAGTATTGTTTGTACCGTTTTGCCTTTCTCTCTCTCTTTGGGCATCTTATTAAACATTGGTTACCCAGTCTTATTCTAGTTTCAATTTCTTTTTCGTTTTCTGCACTTTTAATTCATCCGTATTGAATTCTGTTTCTTAGGACTTATGCATTTTAACATGTTTTTCTCATTTTAAAGTTTTGTTAACTTTTCAGTCCCAGAATTTCATTTGACTCTCTCTCAAATATATACTGTCAGTTTTTCTGGTTCTTTGTAGATATTTCCTAGCATTAAAATGTCTTTTTAACACAGCAAGCACAGTAATTTTATAATCTGTGTCTGATAATGCCTATACATAATGCTTTAGAGGGAACTTTTAGATGTTTATTGTTTTTCTTGAATCTATTTCCTCATGTGCCTGATTTATTTGCTGTTTTTCCCTGTAAATAAAAGAACATCTGTAGACATATATAGAATAAATCTCTGTCTCTGAAGAGAAAGCTTGCATTTACTTCAGCCTAGCAGACTGGAACAGGGGAGCACCACATTCAGGATCATTTTTGTGTTCAAGGTTGGTGATTCCTTGGTCATGTGATGCCTGGGGGTAAGGTTCTGCAAACTGTTTACTCCTGGGTCACCTAAGGATGGAGCTCACCAGGTCTCAACTTACTGTAGAAAGTGGTTTACAATATTGATTCTGTCTTTTGTTCAGATTCTAGGCATTGACCATTGCATTCTTTCTCTGTAGCTTTGGGGCCTGTCCTGACACTAGCTCTTGTAGACCAGGCTGTCCTTGAACTCACAGAGGTCTGCCTGCCTCTACCTCCCAAGTGCTGGGATTAAAGGCGTGTGCCACCAATGCCTGGCTTTCCATTATATTCGTGTCCTTTGATATCTTTAGAATGAAAACTCAAAATTCCTAGGATTGGGGAGTACTCTTATAGCCAAAGTAATTCCCATGTCCACTTTTCTCCATAGACTTCTAGTCTACCTTCAGTCTTGACTATATGTGTGTATGTACAATTGTTATTAGTATCTTGTTATTTCTCCTTTCCTTAATCTTTGCCCTGTATCCCTCTTTATTAATCTCTCTAAGTCTCTCAGTTCTGTAGAAGAAATTATGTTTTATGTAGGACCAGTGAGAAGGCTCAGTGGGTGGAGGTATTCCAACCTGAGTTTGACTCCCAGATCTCACAAGGTAGCAGGATGGAATGAACTCTCCAGAGATTTCATCTGGTTTCCACATGCCGTTTCCCTCCTAATGCTTCATTTGCTTAATGTCATGATGGTTCTCCATAGCATATGTGAGTGATACCCTTACAGAGATGTTTAGTTTGAAGATGGTACTGTAAAAGTATTAATATTCTTAGGAATAATAGTTAAAATGCAAATCCTATATTTTAAATAATGAATAAACAGTAAAATATCAAGTTACAAAATAAGTAACAGCAAAGAAAAAAATCAAACATTTAGGTGTCCCAAAGGAACTAGGGTAACTGCCAGCAAAATGTACCTCTTAAAGATAAGAGTACACACTGACGTAGTCTCTGATTCCCAAGAAAATACCCAAACAAATTGTAGAACACTTAGAAACTTAACAATTATGCCGGAAGGTCACTGTTAGTCTTGAAATACTTTTAATCAGTGCTTTGAGAAATAGTATTAATCACAGAATATGTGCTAATATGCAAGAAAGAATGAAAATAAATGTATTAATCATATATCTCAAAAAGTTATTAAAAACCCAATAATATTATCTAGTGGAGAGCAAAATAAAGGAATTAAGAAAGATAAAAGAAAAAATTAATGACTTAGAAAACAGGGAACTGAAAAAGTATTAATGACTAAATAAAAAATTAATAAAACAGGGAATATAATAGCTAATTTTCATCAGTTTTAATCATGGACTGCATAAGTCTGAAATCCATGGGGCAGGGACAAGCTGGAGCAAATCAAGTTGTCATGTCTTACACAGGAATTTTTCTTTTCTATTCTTATTTTTCCTAAAGAAATTCCATTCTATTCCTCCAAAATAGAAAAATGTTCTTTACCTAAAGCATAGTACCTATAGGCTACAAGATTCCTTCACAGAAACACCTAGAGTAGTGTTTGGCTAAATTGCTGGGGACTACAGTTGACTGTCACGTCATCTAGTCAAGACAGCTGGAAGGTGGCACAGATCTCTCCTGTAATTAAAGAAGGCTGAAGAAATAAATAACTGTAGACCACAAGAAATTTAGAAGAGTCCTAACAGATGAACTTTAAAGTCCATTCAAATACATTTGAAAACACTGAGAGGATAGATAAATTTTGGAAACATACATGATCTCAGAAAGAATAGAAAAAGCAGAACACCACTTTTTTTTTATCAAAGACACACAGGTAGTTGTCTAGGTGACATTTTCTCCAAACGTTGTATCAGTGAACAGGTAACCTGGCTGTCTTTTAAATGCTCCTGAGGCAATGCTGTATCTTTGGGTTTTCTGTGTTCAAACAAGCATGGCTGCCAGGCACATGATCATTGAGCTTTTGAATGTATCTCATTCTGTGGAGGGACTGGATTCTAGCTTCATTGAATTTTAGTTCATTTAAGTCTAAATAGCCACATATTTTTGTTGGTTATTATATTTGAGAGGGCAGCTCAATTTGAGTAGATAAAAAAGATCGAGAGCTCCTAAATTCTTTTCATAAATTCGCCGAGTCTAATAAAAATTGACATAAAATACCATAGAACAATGACATTTATAAAAACCAATGCAGACATATCAAATGAAATTAGCAAGTAGAATCAAGTAACTCTTTGAATGTATAGTAGATAGCGACCACAGGGAGTTTATTGTAAACATTAAAAGTAGTTGAGTATGTACAAGATCCTATGATTAATACCTAGTATCATTAAAAGGCTAAACATTTTTTAAAAAAGATTAATTGATAAAAGTTATGATATGATAAAAATGTCACCCTGACTCAGGGTTACTCTCTAACACAATAGCATTGACTGGAAAGCTTAAACAAGAGAATGCACTGCTCACAATTCTGAAGATTAGCAGTCAAGATCCAGAGTCTACATGGCTGGGTTCTAGTAACAATCATCTTCCTTGTTTGCAGATGGCTGTCATTGCATTGTATCTTCAACTGCTGAGTCAGAGAGGGTTTCGCTCTCATCTTATGAAGACACAAATCCCATAATGGGGCTCCACTTTAATGATCTGATTACTTCCTTCAAAACTGCGTCTCAACGCCATCTGTGTTAGTCTCCAGAAAAACAATCAATAAAGCATTTATTTATATAAAAATTACTTAATATATTGGTCCACAGAATCACATAAGTGAAAAACATTCGTGAAGGCTGTCTGAGAGCTCGAGTTAGGGAACTAGGTAGGACCTCCATCCATGAATCTGAAAGCCTTGGAATAAAAGTCAATGATGTAACTCCTTTTCAAGGCATAAGACTTGGGAATTGCCCATAGATACTGATGGAAGTCTCAACCCAAAGGCCAAGGCACCTCAAGTGTGATGCCGAAGGGTAATGCCATCATTTAGGAATTTTGAGAGCATGCAGAGTGTAGTTTATAACTGTACTGATTTTGTGTGTCAACTTGAAACAAGCTAGAGTCATCACAGAGAAAGGAGACTCAGTTGAGAAAATGCCTCAATGACATCCAGCTGTAAGTCATTTTCTCAATGAGTAATTAGTGAGGGAAGGCCCAGTCTATGGAAGCAAACCAATAAGTAACCAATAAGCAGCACTTCTTCATAGCTTCTGTATAGGCTTCTGCCTCCAGGATTCTGCCTTGTTTGAGTTCCTGTCCTGACTTCTGTCAGTGATGAACAGCAATGTAGAAGTGTAAGCCAAGTAGACACTTTCCTCCCCAAGTTGCTTCTTGGTCATGGAGTTTCGTTACAGCAATAGAAACCCTAACCAAGACAATAACAGATAAGCAATAAAAACATGTCCAGGGGATTCCTACCATAATGAAAAATCTGAACATTGGTTTATTGATGTTAGTCAACATAGTTGTAAGAGAAAAGAAGAGAGGAGAGGGAAAAGAAAAATGAGAGAGGGAAAGAAGATAGAAGTTTAAGTTGATTTTTAGTAAAACCCTAGAATCATCTGAAAATGTATTGAATTGGTAAGGAATTTTAGAAATGTAGCAGAATATGAAATTACTATAAAGCAGGTAATAGCCTTTAAATATATAAACAACAACCAGCTAGAGACCATGGACAGATGCAATCCAGCTATTATACCAACAGGGAAACATTCTTTCTTTCTACTCGTTCTTCCTTTGGTGGTAATGGAAATTGGAAATGGGCAAAATTTCTGAGAACAATCTGAAGAAACATGCAATATCCAGCTGAAGAAAGCTTTCTGGCTGCTGCAGGGACACAAAGGGGAGCATTAATGCATGGAGAAAGAAGGACAGGATGTTCTTGAATAGTGAAAAGCAAGCTCTGAATGCAGTACTGTCTTATCAAGTTGCCAGCGGGGCTCTTCTGCGACAAAACAAACTGAGTCTAAAGTTCGCTGAGAAAACTGAAAAAGCGAGAATGACCAGGGTTTTTTCTCCTGTCTAACGTAGCACCATATACATTAAAACAGGATGATAATTTCATTTAAGTGGATAGATTAGTGTATCAGGATAGAAAGAACAGATAGGAAACCAAGTGCATCCAGGAATTCAGGATCCAATAAAGACATCATTTCAAAATACGAGTGCAGAGGAAGAGTGCTCAAGCATCTGGGTGGCCATCTGGAAAAAGATGTGTCCTCATGCATACTTAACATGCCAGACCAAAATGGCTTTTGAGTGAATTAAAGATTTAAATGCAAGGGGGAGAAGAAGATACAAAGCCATAAATGATTAGAACCATCAAGAGCCTTTAAGAATAATTCTGGCTAAAATAAAGCCTAAGCGTGACCACAAGTCATGGGAATACTGATAAATTCAACTATACTGAGTACCTTTTATGACAGAGACATAGACAGAAGATAGATGATCTAGGAAAAAAATTACATAACAAAGGGCTGGGTTTTGTTCTATGCTAGAGGCTTTCATAGATTGTTTGGGAAGAGTCCAAGAGCTCACTAGAAATATAGGCAAAAGGCATGAATAAATACTTCAGAGAGAAGGAAATACCAGCAGCTCATATAATCATGAAAAGATGTGCAACATCCTTTATAATTGGAAAAATGCAAATTGAAACTTCACTGTGATGTTAATTTTCATCTATCAGTTTGACAAAGATCAAAAAGTTAGAAAACACAGTGGGCTGGTAAGTGCCTGGCGAAAGAGGCCCCTTGTATTGCTTGTAGGCATGTCAACTGTGCTCTCTGTGGCCAGAGGGTGCACAGATAGCCAGATTTGTGACTGCAGTTTTGGAAAGATGCTGGGAGAAGCGTTCAGGCTTCAGGGTGTGAGGAAGTGATCTGTGACTTCACCAACAGCCCAAATGACTTTATGCTAACGCTGTTGTGATAGCAGCGTTGTGTCAGGGAAGTGATCGCGAATACGAGCTATAACTCTCACCTTCGACTCTGAAGTTCCCATGAAAGTTCTACCATTGCATCCATTCATTCGTCTGTTTCTTCACATGACCAATGCCCACTCTGCTATGCCCTAGGCGCTCTACCTTTGCACCTACACTCTAATTTTTACCTCCTCATGGTTATTTTTGTCATTTTTCTCTATCTGAAGGCTGATTTTGCTTTTCTACCGCTGGATTTATGAACCATGGTACTAATCTAGTACCTGTGTTTGCTTTTGTCCTGTCCCTACAGGATCCACCAGTTGGGCTTACTGTCCACAGTGTCTTCAGTGAAGTGAAACGGTGTAAGCCTCATTATAGCTAAGATGCTATGGGACCAGCTGCTGTACCAACTATGGGACATTGATTCAAAAGCAAATACGGATTGATCGCTCACTAAGGTACAGAGCTAGAGATCTGCAGTGAACAGAGAAGAGAATAGCTGCCCTGGCAGAAATTCTCCATTTGTGGCTGAAAGGAACAGACCAATAAGATGTGACTAAGTATGCCCTCAAGTGTGAAATGCATTTAGTAAAGCAAAGCAGTTGTTCCTGGATGGACTTTAAAATTTCCCCACCTCAAAAAGGGAGCAGGGTAACTAGGGAGGCAAACAGCTCTTTCTGTCTGAGAAACTGTAACAAAACGGCCAAGGCTGACTATGCCTGATGGCCCAAACGTTTCTCCCCAGTGTTCTACAGAGAGACTTTGGACAACCAGAGGGATTAAATCAGGCGAGAATCATAATGTCAAAACTTAATGCTAAGCAAAGGAGAGGGAACTAGAGAATGTGCAGAGATCATTTTCTTTGTCACAAAAGCAAAAGTGGTATGCCTGTGGGAGCCAGCCTCCGTTTAATGCTCATAATTAAATGGATCTTAATTATGCATAGGGTGATAAATGTTAATTGATATGAAAGAGAAAAAAAGAGAAAAAAGTCTCTGTGTAAGGATATGCATATCCCTGAAGACTAAAAATTAAAGAAGTATTTAAGGCTAGAATTCCCTCTCTATAGAACATGAGGGAATGGCAGATGGGCTGCTTTGGCTTTAGGAAGAGAAGATCGGAATGAGCAAATACCTCTCTATACCCAAAGGTAGGATGCCACTAACAGCTTTTCCCTGGATGCCTCCCACTATAAATTTTCTCAATTCCAGCCGTGGCTGCAGGGTATTAGTAAGGGAATCAAAGATTCAAGTATTACAAATGTACAGTGTCTGGCTTCCAGAATTGTATTTACTGTAGCTAATATTTAACAAGTGACTATCTTGCCAATTACTGAATCTAGTACTGTACCTATCATTACATTTTTTTCCAAGGAGGTTTTTAAAATGAAAGTGTCACATACATATAATTACGGGAACAATCAGAAGTACACAATTTGATGCAATATTACAATGTAAGCACTTGTATAATTTAGGTCAAGAAATGCAATGGAACATTCTCAGGGGTCCCGGAAATGCTCCTTGTGCCTCCTTGTCATGAACATCCTCTCTGTTCTCTCTAAAAGTCATCACTAGCCTGATTTCTGGAAGAGACTGGTTATGCCTACCTTCAAACTATATATGAGGCAGAAATAGTTTGCATTGTGTTGTGTCTGGCTTCTCACGTTATACTTGTCAAATTCATTCAACTTAATTTATTCATTCTCATCACAAAATTGTAATATGTGACTCTAATATACTTAATCCATTTTATTATTAAAGGTTATGTGGAATGTTTTCATTATCAGAAGAGTATGATTTTACTTTTGTGAACAATAAAGTGCACATTTAAAAATATGTTTGTGTTTGGGGTTATTTCTAGAAATAAAGTTTGTATGTCATAAATTATCAATGAGTTTGGAGTTAGTAGAAACTGCTATGCCGTTTTCAAAAAGGGGGTGTCCATCTCTCTTACTGTGCCTTAAGTGTCATTGTTAGAGTGGCTTTTTCTCCTGCACCTCAGACTCTACTGGGCAATCCTGACAACTGGGTTCCAAGAAGAGTTCATGCATAAGGTCCCATTGGGTGCTCAAACACATCCCATCTTTGGGATCAACTCAGCTCTTACCTGAAGTATGCAGCACACATTCTACTTTCTCTCTTGAAGATGCTACGACACTGAAGAGATTTTAGGTAATCTGCTTGGCAAACAATTGTGTTCATCCCAAAAACGTAGAGTGGAAGCTGATTAGGAAAAAAATACTCCCAGTCTATTAGGTAGAGTGTTCTGTATCCTTCTTGAGAGATTCTTGGTAGAAACTATCCTCAGCCATCCAGAGAACTGATTTTAATAACATCCCTTTATTTTGGATTTGTCTCATTCTCCCAGGTGCCTCTTTACAGCTCCTTGGTACCACATCCTAAATAAACTACTTATAATTGAGCTCCACTCATAGGTTTCAGTTTTCTGTGGTTCTTGATGTTGCTAATCAAGGGCTGTCCCATTAGATTCTGTTAGTTTTCTTAGATGTTCCATTACTAGCATAACTACTTCCTTGTATTAATGTTCCTCTTTTACATGTAGAGTGCACCCTGTTTTACTGCTATGAAGATAAACCATTCAGGCCTCCAGTTCACCACCATATGATCTCAGCACTTTTTCTAGTTCTGGCCCTGTTCCTTTCTCATAGCAATGCACTTGCACGGGCTCTTGAAATTTTCTCCTCTCCATTTGATCTTAACCATTTATTAATTCTTTGTGTCAGGAACAGTAAAACATGGTATCATCACATTCTTGAACTATGGAGGCTGATAGTCAGGGTTCAAATCCTGACTCTACAGAGTGATGTGGACAAATTCCTTTCTTCTTCCTGTCTCTAGTTCCTTAGCAACCAGATGAGAACATTAGTGCGTCATAGTTAGGCTTGAAATAACTTTTGTAAAGCACTTAAACAATCTTAATGGATAAGAACTAAGTAAATGTTAGTTTTTATTGTGATTCTAAAATCTCAATTCTCATTTTATTTTCTTCCTTGAGCTATTACTCTGCATATACTGATTCACCACGAATATTCCCATTAATAATTTCCATGAATTAATTAGTCTCCTTCATTCACTTAAATTATGCTTGTCAAGTATGCATCATATTCTATATTTCCAGTCTTCAGTCTGCATGTCATTTTTTTGTTGCTTAAACATCTTGAAACAAATTCTTCATCTGTTCTTTCTATAAGTTACCATTCTCTATCCCACAAGAAAACTTTGTATTTGATAGTGTCAATTATATTACTCCTGTCTCCGGAACCACTGCAATAACAATAGCTATAATTATGTGCTGACTTACATTTTATGAGGTATTATTATATATGAAATAATAAATTCAAGCCCACTGAAGGTAAGATTAGTGCTTTTATGTCATATGATCACTGTATATTTTACAGCAAATCATCAAGAGACATTTAATTTTTATATCTTAACTTCTCCACAAAATATAACATGCTATATTATCTATAGTTTCCACACACTAAGTAAGCCCCTGAAAATGGAGCTGGTCACTCCCTGTTAAAACTAGACTTAGCAATTAATTTACTATTCAAATGACTGAAATAAGATTTTCAGTAGCTTTTGAAAATTAAAAATCATTTTAAATTTATTTCTGTTCTTCATTATCTTTGCCTATAAATTATTTGTAATTTTTACTCTGGATTTTTGACACATTTTACTTGTGAGATTAGTATTTAATTACAAAGATTCTACCTTTTCTTTCCTCTCTGCTCTCCTTTGAATTCACGGCCTTTCCCCCCACTAATTTTTATTTCATGCATATGTGTTTATGTATAGCATATACATATATATTCCTAAATATAAAATCTCTTCAGTCTGTATAGTGCTGCTCCTATGTGTGATTTGAGGGCTGGCCTTTTGACACCAGACAGCCAATTGGTGTGCCTCTCCTTGGGGAAGGCCACCTCTCCCATTCTCAGCTTTCTTCAGTTGTCTGTATTTCTTTGTGCAGGGTTGAGGCTTCCTGGGCTTTTCTCTGTGTACTTTGTTGTGCTTGTTGGTGTCATCCTTGGTTCGGCTCACACTTGTTCTGTCATTTGGTGATTTTTTCCCCCATGTTCTCCACCCATGCCTGATATTCTTCCCTGATTACAGAATTTCAATATTCCGCTGCTCCACTAGGATCCCAGGTCCAAGTGACGAGTGTGGTTGGGTGGACAAAATGCTGAGTTGCTGATAGGACACTCACTAATAGTAGCAAGCTTTCCAAGCCTAGCTGAGTCAATTAACCACACTTGAGTCTGAGATTCCTTACATAGAATAAGATAAATGCAAAGATTTTAGGATTAGTGTGATTATTTTGAGTGGCACCATTCTGATTTGTGTGACAGCCTTGTATTTCTGTCACTATCATTCTATGTCATCTTAATATTCCTTAAAAACCTCACTTTACCTATCATGCCAACTTCACATGGCCTCAATTCCTTCATTCTCCACCAGTCAAGTCTCTTCCTAGAGGTATAAACACAAAAGATTTATTATCTGTGTCACGTGAGGTCTTCTGAAAACAGGGAGGGTGCAAGGCAGCCCCCATCCTCATTAGAAACACCCTCCTCATACTCAGCACTGGGCTGCCTCTACGCATTCCTTTGTTTTATGGGTCTGGGTATATGAAGTTGCATCTCAGCTGGTGATAAAGCCAGTCCTCAGGAGAAGAACAGCAAAGCTAAAGTCTTGAGGAAGAGTGAAAGGGCACCCCTGTCATTTTCCTGTGGTGACTGTTTAGGTCGAGGAGCGCGGGGAGGTGACTTTATGTGTGCACATTCACAAAGTCTTAGAACGATTATAACATCAGTTAACCTAGTCACAACCGCAGGGAACCATTACAGCCATCTGCCCTCCATGACTGGGCTTGTCTTTCTCTGTGGGCTACAGGTAGTTCTGAACGAGGAAGATGGCATTAGGAATTTGCAATTGCTATATTAAGAGTCTCAAAAATGTATGCAAAACAGTGTGATTATACAAACCAAAAGCACCACAGGGAAGAAAACTCAATAGGAGTAAGAGATGATGGAAACATTCCTATTTGTCAAAGAATTAGGGCAGCAAATGTGTACATACATTTAGGGGAAAAAGTGAGATTCTAAGGTGGGGTTTGAAGACTGACAACCCAAAGCCACAAAGGAACTGGATGTTCATACATAAGCTCTAGGCCTGGAGGGAATCTGGTTTGGATGAAAAACAAATTCAAATAGGTGATATAGGCAATCTTCTGTAAATATGATTTATGTGTAAATGACTGCAGTAAAAAAAATAACCATTGGCTACTCTCTGGAGTTCTTTGAAAACAAATCAGTTCTAAGGTTCCAGTAATGGATTGAGTAATCTCTTAAGTAATTTATGATAACCAGACATATAAGCATAAACACACGCGACTAGAAAGAAACAAAATAAAACAAAAAAGCAAACAATTCTTAAACTCACCATGCCTACAGGATATTCAGTGTTTCCAGGGAAAGAATAACAAAATCTGTGCTTTTATTATTATTTTTTGTGTGAGGTATATCTCACATTTCAGGCACAGAAGCACTAGCTTCCAGTGCAGGCTGGCTTTGAGGGTATACCCTATCTTGGCCTGCCAGAGACAGGCTCATGGAGGTATCAGTGTATATTAATGTTCAGTCATGTGTTAAAGCAAAATAATCAGGGGGTTATTAACCTGGGGTTGTTTCTGGACCCAGAATCCTTACCAAGTGAACAGAAACTTTCATTTGAAGTATTTATTGCAGCTGACTCATTACAAAAAATGTATTTCTGAAAAAGGAATTTATCTTTCACCTTTGGGAGGCAATCAAGGACAACAGCAACAGTCTATAATTTTTTTTGGAAGGGTTTTGGACAATCCTGACCAGCAACTCAAAAGAGAGCTTCTCATGCTTGGTGTTGGTGTTTTTGTTAGGGAGTCTATGACTTTTGGGAAGAATATTGTCAGGCTAATGTGGAAGGGGGAAAGGCCATGAAGCCTCAAATTTAGACAAAGAGCCATAGGCAATCAAGGAATACCGAGAGTAGGCGAAATAATCTCCAGGCAAGAGCACATCAATTGATTTTTGAAAGCCAAATGGCCAACCCTGAAAACACATATACTAACTGAGCAGGTTGTATTTATGTATTTAGGAAAAACAGGATATGAATATGAATTTGAGAAAGAGTAAGGTGGATGGAGCACACGAGTGATTGGAGGGATGCAACTATATTATAATCAATCCAAAAAATAACTCCAGTCGACATGAGCATTTGTGCCCAGTCTTATTGCATCTTGTTATGCCATGTATCCCTGAGATACCTGTTATTTTCTGACAGAAAACAGCAGAGCAGCGGACCAGGGGTAGAGAGGTGGGGAGGGGGAGAAGAAATGAGGGGAGAGCTGAGAGGAGGGGAGGGGAGGGAGGCTGCAGTCGGAATGTGCTGCACGAGAGAAGAATAAATGGAAAGAAAAAACAATAAAGGAAAAATTGTTTTAATATGGAATTAGTATATAAAACATTGGCTTTAATTGCTGCATTTTCAATCAAAGGGAACTTCAGTAGTTTCCTCTCCATTATCCTCTCTCCCACTCCTTGCCTCCATACCCTGCTGTGTAACCTCTTCTAGTCTCTTTTGCCCTCTATGTCACACGTGTCCTTTTGCCCCTTCTCTTCTTCCTTACCCTCTCTTGGTCTCTTTTCAGTGTTTCTTTTTAGGTTTTACTTACATTTACATCTATTTATGTACATAATGTATACATTACAAACTAGAGTTCACATATAAGACGGATTTTGTTTTTGAGTTTGGATCACCTCATTTAATATGACAATCTTCTAGACCCATTGATTTAGCTGCACAGTTCATAATTTTACTTTTCTTTAAAGTTGAATAAAATTTCATCGTGTATGTGTCTCACAGTTTCATTATCAACTCACCTGTTGATGGATAACCAGACTGGTCCCACTTCCTTTTCACTGTTGACTAGAGCAGCACTATACAGGGGGTTGTTCAAGTATCTCTGTGATGAGATACAGAGTCCTTTGGGTACATGCCCTGAAGTGGTACAACTGGGTTATATGGTAGTTTTTCTTGAGAAACCTCCAATGGATTTCCGTAAAGCCTATAATAGTTTGTACTCCCACAAACAGTGGCTAAGCATCCTCCTTCCCCACACCCTCACCAGAATGTACCCTCAGGCATCTCTGATGGTTTAGGATTGGCTAATCAGTTGAGGAGTCTATTGACTAACTGTGGACCTCCTATCCAGCTATACCCAGATCAGGTAAATGCCAGTCCAGCGATTCCTTTAGCTGACTGTTGTGCTCAGTTTATAAGAGCCAGTTGCTCACATTGCAGTAGGCCATCTCACTATACTTTTCCAGTTTAGATTTTGCCTAATTCTTGAGTTATGTTTTGACACATAAATGGCAATTAAACTTACTTTTCCTTTTAAAACATTTGGCAGAAGATCAAAAACACTGATGACTACTTATGCTGGAGAGGTTGTGGGGAAAAGGGGGACACTCTTGCATTGCTGGTGGGAGTGCAAGTTGGTACCGCCCCTTTGGATGTTAGTGAGGTGATTTCTCAGAAAATTAGGAAACAACCTTCCTCAAGACCCAGTAAT
>LOJH01019409.1:0-24930 GCA_001685095.1 Ellobius talpinus | reverse complement strand
GCCATGCAGGAGCCGGGCGGGACGAAAAGCAGGCCCGCTCCCCTATCACTACACTACAGTTTTTCTAACTGTGAAAACATGTATTCAAAGCTTCTAGCCCAAAACAAGTTCCCCAAAAAAGGCAGCTCTGGGCAATTGAGGTGGTTGGTACCCAAGAATCCTGAGTGGTGAGTCACTTAGGACTTAGGACTCCACAGAGCCAGCATCTCTGTGTGGAGCATGCAAGCAGAGGCACTCACTGCAATGTTGAGTGTAGACGCTTCACCAGATCCCCAGCCCCTCCAGTCACCTTCATTTCCCTTTAAGTAAAAAACTGAAAGGCTGTAAAGAAGGACAGCCGTGGTCCAGATGTGCGCTTCTGAGCATAGCTGGCATTGAAGTTGCACATGCCTAAGCTGATTGGTTTGTTTGCTCAGGGGATCATTGCACCTGTGTGTACTGAAAGGAATTTCCACAGAATACCTGTCCCATGTCTGCGGGCAGATTGAGACATGTTCTGTAAACTGGCAGGCGCAGCTGTTGACACACAAACAAGGGTGACTAGCTTTCTGCATCCTATCTCAACACAGCCAACTACAACTAAGGTTAATCTCTATTTTGTGTGATGCCAAATCTAGCTCCTGGGGCCATGGAGGTGGGACTCTGCTCACAGCAAGCAGGACTTTGTGTCTCTGAGGGGATGACTTCTGGGCAGTTCAGAACACGTAGGGATCGAAGGAAAATAGTCTAATGCATGGCAACAGGCACCAAGGCCATGCCCTTGATCCGTCACCTTCTCCTGTCTCCAGACATCATGTCCACATCACCCTTAAACTGCACTGGTATAACAGTCAGAAGAGCGCCCATTGCCCAGCCCCTTGGAGTTATGGACATCTGCAGTTCTCTGGGCTTCACCCTGGAACATGTGAGGCAGCTCCTGGGTTCTGCTGTTGACAGGAAATATGCAAATCATGAGTTTGGAGCTGGTGGGTGCAAAAGGAATGTTGGTCATACAGACAGGAGGCAGCTGGCCTTTCCAGCTGCCTTTCTAGGTACAGGAGGCTCTCCTTACTCCTGAGCTGAAGTTGAGTTGCTCCTACCTGTGGGAAGCAGGTACCTTTCTCATTTCAGAAGGATATGAGAAGGGTACCAGCTCTGCTCTCTCTGTTGTTTCTCCTTACCACAAAATGTCATCAAACATGAGTCTTGTCTATGTGACCTTGTCCCTGCTGTGTCCACACATGCTGATTATAGTGAAAAATGTCCTGGTGACCATCGTCACAGTCTTGTAATCCTATTTAATGAGATCTTAGAAGCAAAACAGACCATGTCTATGACAGAAGGACATTAAGGAGGCAAGGGGGGCTGTTCAGAACCTCAGAGCTACTACACCCCGAGTCTGGCGCCAGATGAGGAAGGACGCCTACCAGTTGAGACTGCTCTGGTTTCACCAGGCCCTTAACTAGCTTTGCAGCCGCCTGCCTTGGCCATTCCTCTGTCTCTCAGAGGCCTTGAGAGCTTCCTTTGTCTTGCTTCTGTCTTTAGCTTGACAGAGGTACCAGAGTGTAGCCCCTCCAGGCTAACCTCAGTTTCCCCTGCAGGCCTTCCTTGCTTAGGCCCATACTGTATGCTGTCTGGAAGGCCTTGCAGTTTCCTGGTCTGTGAAACCAAGAACACAGCTATGCTCCTGCGTCACTTCTTCTCATATTCCAGGTCACAGAGACCTTTGTGGTAGGGTGGCCTAGGGCAGAGTAGGAGACAAGTCGCTGGCAGCACCTAAGAAAGCAGATGTTATTTGGGGTGACTGCAGGCTCAGCGTGTGGCAGTGTAAGTGGCGTGTGGCGCAGGGATATTGACAGCAAGGATGTGAGCTGCTGAGCCACATCCTGTTCTCCCCAGAGGTCTGGTTTAGGGAAAGCTCAGGTATTAGCTTTCTATTCTCCCACCTCAGGAAGGACACAGGGGATAGCTCAGTGGAGCTTGGTGGTTTAACACCATGTCACAGGAGGAACGCTGCAGGATTGAACGGCCAGAACTCTTGGAGTTTATGGGACATCTTCAGATATGTGTGAGGGGTGTGCCCTTCCTGTCCCAGGTGACACTAAAAGGCAGAGGCTTCACTCACATCCAGTGTTTGAAAAGAAATGTTTGCCTCGTGAGGTAGTGAGTCCCTGTCTGTAGTAGGAATTGCTTGTTCGTTCCTGGCCACCCAGACCCAAAATAATTACACAGAAACTACATTAATTACAAAACTGTTTAGCCAATAGCTTAGTCATATTTCTAGCTTACTCTTACACCCTAAATTAACCCATTTTTACTCACTTATGTATTACCACGAGGCTCGAGGTTTAACGGTAAGGTTCTCTGGTGTCTGTCTCTTTCAGCAACTACACGGCATCTTCCTGACTCTGCTTACTCTCTCTGTATATATCTCTGTTCAGATTTTCCGCCTGGCTTTTTACTCTGTTAAGCCATTGGCTGAAAGCAGCTTCTTTATTAACCAATGGCAATAAAACGTATTCACAGCATACAGAGCGGAGGCCCACATCACTTGTCCCTGGAACTGTGTGAGCAGAGACTTTTGACAGAGATGTATGTCATGAATCTACTCTTAAGCTGAGGAGTGTGCGCCCCCCCTCCCCCCAGGTTCTGTGAGTGAGACTGGGAGGCACTCTTTAACTGGCTGATTTCCACATAAGAAAATGGTCTTTGGCACCATGTTGGTACCAATTAATATTCCTGGCTTGGTTTTTTGCCTTTGTTTAGGCATTTGGGGATTCCTTTTCTTGTATCTGTATATGATGTATGCCTGTGCAGGCGGGTGCCCACACTCATGCAGAGGCCAGAAGAGCCCTCAGGACATCTTCCCCTGACTGCTCCCCACCTCATTTCTGTCAAACTCGCCCTTCAGCCCGGGTAGCTGGTCCTGAGCTTCCAGGATCTTCCTGTCTTCACCCCCAACCCTAAGGTCCCAGGCAGGCATGGCACACACAGCCTTTCTTGGCATTTTGCTTTGGTTTTTGTTGTTTTTGTTTTTGAGACAGGGTCTCACTATGTAGCCTTGGCTAGACTGGAATTCACTCTGAACTGGCCTTGCCTGTCTTGGCCTGCCAAGTGCTGGGATAAAGGAGTACACACCACCACATCCGGCCTCAACTTTTCTTTTTTTCTTTTTAAATTTACATTTTTAATGTATTTATTGTGTGTGTGCATTCATGTGTGCATGTGTACGTTTGTGTGCGTGCACATGTGGACAGTGTGGGAGTCAGTTCTCTCTTTCCTCCTGTAGGCCCCGGGAATTGGACTAAAGTCATCAGGCTTGGCCTTCACCTGCTAAATCACGTCACCAGCCCGTGCCCAGCTTTTTTTATGTGGGTGCTGGGGATTCAACTTAGATCCTTATGTTTGTGCTGCAAGTGCTCTTCACCCATCAAGCCATCTCCCCAGCCCCACACTGTGTTTGTTTCAGACAGAGTCTCACTGTGTTGTCTGGATAACACTTGAATTCTTGACCTTCCTGCCTCAACCTTCTGAGTGACAGGTTTACAAGTGTGTTCAGCCATGCCTGGATGGCTTGCTTTGACTTAATCTAGCTTCAGAAGAAAGTCCCACCTAGCATCTTTGCAGCTTCCCTCCTTAAGCTCGTGATGTAGCTGGGTCTGTGGTCAGCATCATGTAGCTCAGATCTAAGTCCAGCAGACAGAGTCTCAAGAGCTGAGCCCGACCAGAGTCTATGACTGAAGGCATGTCTCTGCACCCTAGAACCACAGCTGGTTTCCTGGACAGTGCTGGGAGGTCAGTTCCCGGGAAGTCTGGCCTGGCCTTGCCCTTGCTGCCTTTTTGAAAGGCTGTGACCCAGGACTCGGTGCATTTGAGTACTCAAACCTGGCCACTGTCCCAGGAGGCAGGAGCATGGGCCAGCTTCCAAAGCCACTCAAGGCCCATCTCCTCATTCCATCTGCAGTTCAGGTTAGCCAAGACTGCAGATTGGGTGGGTCACAGTTACAGCTCAGATTCCCAAAGCGAGTTTCCATCCAAGGTCTCCTCCGCACATCTCAGCATCAAACACTCCATAAAGTTCTGACGGCCAGAATGCCTCTTCCTAATTCTGTGAAGTCGGTCACTTTGAGTGTATTATGTTCTGCTCTTTGTTCTGCAGTGTAGACTGTGAGCATGCATGCTGTGCATGACTGACAGTGTGCAGCTGGAAAGGGGTTTTCAGGGGAAAATCACCCGAACTCAGAAGAGAAATGGTGATCCAGTCCAAGGATCTTAAGAAGAGTAGAATAGTCTCGTGAAGGTGCATAATTGTGACTGGCCGGTCTCACTGGCAAAATGCCAGCACCTCTGAGGCTTCTGTCTTGCGCTTCCTCCCTTTTAATGCAGAGGTGCCTCCATCATTTAGTGATCACCTCATCCTTCTCAGATGGACTATAGCTTCTTCTTTAACCCCCGCCCCCATCTCTCTAGTCCCAGCCACAAGACCACTCCATGGGCCTGTTCTCCCTCATAGACATTGATTTCTGCCTCAGCCAGAGCCACTGAGACTTCTGATGGGACCAGTGGTGCTTGGCTGATGGGTGTCTGCTCCCCTGACACACACACATACCCTAGTGATCTGTCATTGAGTCTGCTGTGAGGCTTTCTGGGACTCTACTCCCTTCATGGCCCCAACCTTGTCCAGGATAGCATCTCTGTGGTCTTCCTGAGCTCCCGTCTCCTGATCTGAGCAACTCACTTACCATTCTGACAGTGTGCAGTGATTAGATCCCTATGTTGCATCCCCTTCCCCTAGTTGGGAGGCCCAAGAAGAGCCATGCTTTCCTCTTAAGGAATGTTCTTCTGCTGCAAGGGCCTGGTAGTCTTTCCCTCCTGGATCCCGTCTCACTCCTGAGAGAACTGAGGCTTTTGAAATTGTCAGCACCTCAAGTTAGAGAAGTTAGAGCTCTTAGTGGCATCGCCTAGAACCCCCAGCCTCTCATGCTTGGCCATGTTGGATCCCATAGTCTTGTTGACAGGCAAGGCCCGAGAGCAGGCCTGGAACCCTGGCAGAGCCACCTCATTGAAATAGCATGTTAGCATTTAAACAATATTAATACTATTTGACTCATTAACTGTACAAAGGCCAATCAAAGTGCTTCCATGTGTGTGCCGTTAGTTCTGGCGGGCAACGCCTCCTGCGGCTTCATGTGGTTTCAGACAACATTTTAGCACATTCTTAAAATACCCACAAAAGCCTTTATGTAAAAGCTCATAAATGTGAACCACATAAAATTATTTTTTTCCTTGTTTCATGTCACTGTGATCAAAGTACAGTAGGTAAGAATAAATTTTCAAAGCCTTGTTGAGGTCTTCTTTAATTAATGCTTTACGCGCAGAGTAAAACCGTAAACCATATAATGGGGGTGCAACTATTTGTGTGCCCCACAGCCACGTCCTACCCAACAGTCCAAGGAGCTCTTATGACATTGCTCACCAACAAAGCTGTGGCTTCTGAATGATTCCATAATGGCCCTTCTAATCACCTGAGCTTCAGTCCCTTTGTATTGGACATTCGTGTTGAGACTTGCAGCCACTGTGAGTCCCCAGAGGTCCCTCTTGGTGTCTGGAATCAAGTCCGTTCTTGAGTTGTTGTGGTGTTAGGGCCCTGTCTGAGGAGCAGAGTCTCAGCACATCCTCCCTGCTCCCACAGAGAATACCTTAGTTCTCAGGGAGAGCTGTCAGTGGGGCCTCTGCTCAGTGCAGCCACAGAGCCGTATGGAAAGTCAGATGGCCTGTGAAGATCCTGCCGATGGGGCACTAGCCACCATGGAAAAGGGCTGGGATGAACTACCTGGTGAAAAATGCCACGCTCGGCCTGGCACCATCCCTCACAGTTACATAGAAATGCAACATCTCAGTGAAGACTGGAAGGAACTTTGGAAAAATCGGATTTGTGGGAAATGCCGATTTATGGTATTGTGGGCTAATTTTTAAATTTCCTTTTTTGTGATCTGAAGACGTTTTTAATACAGGAAGGGGAAGCCCACAAAGAGGTCACCCTTGGGCTTACATTTTTTTTGCGTCCTTCAGTTTCAGAGTTTTGAAACTCTAGATCCTGCCTGTGTGGCCCTTAGGGAAAGCTGAGAATACCTGAGAGAAACTGCCCAGAGCAGACCCAAGCTTCAGGCTGGAGTGCTGGGGTTGGGGTAGCCCTTCCCACCTTATAAATGCTGTTGTTTTCTGTCAGAACAGAGAACACAAAGGGTAGATCCTAGGGGATTCGCCTTAGGTCATCTGGGGGTGCTATTGAACTGGTCACTGGCTAGTGTTGAAAAAAGCTTTCAAGGCATCAATGCTTCTGCTGATAGCCACCAAGGCAGCCTGAGCCAACACCCGGAAGAGTGGGCCCTGACAGGAGCAGCCCTGCCGCGGGAGTGCGGCTTTCCAAGCTATGGGTGGGTGAAGTATGGGCCTGTGCTCTGCAGGGCCAAGTGGGCAGAACAGAAAGGAAGCCTCCAACAGCCCTAGCATAAGAGCAGCCTCGGTGTTTAGAGATGCTTTTTGCTTTTGCTCTGGGCTGAACCTCCTTCCTCGGCTTGCAGCTGAGGCCACAGAACATGAGAACAGTCAGAAAATCTTGCTACCACGAAGCCTCATCCAGCATGGTTGGCCCAGAGGTGACCAGCCAATCTTTGCACATTCCAGAACATTCCAGATTGGCATGGTTTGTGCCTCAGCACAGTACTTTGTTTCCCTCATGTTCAGGGACAGAAGGGCATTTGTAGAGAGTTTCTGAACAAGAGAAAGAATGAACACCTTAGAGTGGAATCCAAGAACCCCTTGTTAGCCGTTATCCTGGATTCCCTCAGCACTGGTCTCACAGGTGCCCATCTGTGCCCGTGAGTGGCATGTGCTCTACCCAGCGCTTGGACACATAACTGACCAATACTCGCAGACGTTTACTGGGCAGGCCTGCTATGTCCCACTCCATCTGGTGGGAGACAGGACCAGAAATTCAGTTTGATCTCCTTCACAGTAGAGGCACAGGAAGTGGCTCTATCACCAAGAGTGTGAGTGTGTGTGTGTGTGTGTGTGTGTGTGTGTTGGGAGGGGGTTAGGGGCAAAGATAGAGGAACAGAATGGAACCTTGTCAGGGGGTTAGGAGTGAAAGGTAGACCAGCCATGACACCTGTACTATGTGGATGTGGGGGAAGACTGGTGTCCTTGACAGGAAGGGAACTTTGGCTTCATCTTCTCAGTTACTCTGGTATGTATCTTATTGGGGGGTATTGTTGGTTTGAAATAGTTTTATAGTCAAAGTCAAATTGCAGAAACAGACTGGGCAGCACATGGGTGGCAGAGGCAGGCAGATCTCTGTGAGTTTGAGGCTAGCCTAGTCTACAGAGAAATCCTGTCTAGGGATGGGGAGTAGAGGTGGGATTGTAGAAACAATGTAGCCAGCCCACTCTCAGTGCCTAGTGATGTCAGTCCTTGAATGCCCAAGGCCTTCATATAAAATGACGGAGTAATTACACAGGACCTACCCCCTCCTCCCATGTATTCTGAGTCACTTTAGATTGCTTCTGATACCCTTTGTTGCTGTGAGACAGAGCCTTGCTCTGGAGCTCTGGCTGACCTGGAAATCAAAGTATAGCCTGGACTCAAACTGCTGCTTATCTTGCCTTGACTTCTCAAGTGCTGGGATTCCAGGCATATGCACCCACAGCTCATACATGTACACCTACACCATGGGCATGTGCACCCACACCACGGGCATGTGCGCCCACACCACCAAGATTCCTGAGAGCCAAAACTCCCATGCTGAGTTAGCATCAGTTGCACTGTCCTTAGAGAATCAGAAGGCAAGAAAGTCGGTGCATGTTTGGTGCACATGGCCTTTTCATTTTTTAACCAGAGCCTAAGGAGGGGCTTTAGGTATGGAGCTGATTCCCCAAAGAATTCCTGTTTTCTCCTCCTCATTCTCTAACATATAGCTTCTTTTTTAAATATATAGCAACTTTATTGTGACCTAAAGCACACTTGTTAACTTTGGATATATTTCATTTTACTATCAAAAGCAATTATTTTCACACCAGTAACCCTAGTACTGAGGGGACCAAGGCAGGAGTGTAAGTTCAAGGACAGCCTGGCCTGGGCCTGGTAGTGAGAGCCTATCTCTTCTTGCCAGAAACCACCCTCCTTATCCCATTTGTCGGGTGTCCACTTAACCTTTTTCCCCCTTTAATGTCCTGGTATTGTTCCTGCGTCCCAGATTTGCACAGTAGGCCTCTAATACCCTCCTTAGCGTATTGTCCCTGACTGCATGAGTCATAGGCAGAGCCAATCAAAGGGCTGCTGGCACCAGCCCATGTCTGCTTGAGGGTCACCATGCACCATGGTGCCAGCCCCCTGACCCCTGAGGTTAGAGAGGCATTGGCCTTTGTGATGAAGAAAAAATACTGCCCACAAGATGTGATTACCTGGTGTTGCGTTGGCTGGTTATCGGCAGAGTGTGAGGTCACAGCAGCTGGCCTCACAGGTCTCAGCAGCCATCCATGTGTCACCCACCCTTAGACTTGGGACCCTAGTGTAATGGCCAGTTCGTTCTTCCCCTCCTCGGTTTCATCTCATCTGTGGGTTCTCAGTGTTGACTTGGACCTGAGGAGGAAGGGCTGTCCCACACGCGACCCTCATTTCTGTTGGCTTCTGTAACAAGTCACTCTGAGAAAACAGCATGATTGATTGCTGGTAGATGTGGGGATGTGGGGCAGGCTTGTCAACCTTCATGAAAGACAGAGATGCTACACGAGGTGACAGTTGATTGCAAAAGCAATGTTTTCCAGTGATGGCCAAGTCTACTGTGAGGGGCACACACTGTGCTGGATCTTGTACTGGGGAGGAAGCTGACGCCCAGAGAAGTTCAGTAAGCTTGCCAGAAGCACAAAGCTCAAACTCAGAGACTGATCTTCCGTCTTTCTGGCATCTGAGGCCTTGCTTTTCTGCCTCTGCAGCCATGGGATAGCCAGGGCATGTCAAAAGGTCAACCCTGGCACCTTGAGTGGAAGGAAGGGTCTTAATCCTAGACAGGTGTCTTGGGCATCATCTAAGCACCATTACTGACAGCGGTCCATGGGCATTGTTGCTTGCAGGTACTTTGAAGGTGGCGTCTCATCTGTCTACCTCTGGGATCTGGATCACGGCTTCGCTGGAGTGATCCTCATAAAGAAGGCTGGAGACGGGTCAAAGAAGATCAAAGGCTGCTGGGATTCCATCCATGTTGTGGAAGTACAGGTACTGCCCCCCAGTGCATGTGCCACACCTGCATGGCAGCCCTGATCTCCAGATGCTTCCACAGGGACATGCTGGGATATGTGACACCACTAATTCCAAAAAATGCCCAGAGCCATTTGGATGAAGATAAGTCAGGGGAATAGTACTTACCGATGCTGAAACTCCCCAGAGTGCTTAAGGCATGATTGCAGATCTGCTCTATAAAAACCATGGGGATTTTATAAGGGAGGAGTGGCCTTGGCATGGGGGTGGGGCATGGCTTTCTCCTCAGGTCCGGTTCACCCAGGCTGTGCTCTCCATCTTCTCTCCCAGGAGAAGTCCAGCGGCCGTACTGCCCATTACAAGTTGACCTCCACGGTGATGCTGTGGCTGCAAACCAACAAATCCGGCTCAGGCACCATGAACCTGGGAGGCAGCCTGACCAGACAGGTAGAACTTGTGTTCCCACCTCTTGCCAGTGCCCACTGTTGCTAGAGCAAATGATCTCTTGGCCCAGGTTAGGGGGTGTGTATGGCCAGCTGCCGACCCACCAGCTAAGGGGGACTTGTAGTTCGTGCCTTACTGTCCTCTGAGCTGCGTGTGGCTACACACCAGCTGCCTCCCAGCCAGCTGCTTGGTGTAGTAGGCCTGAGTGATTGCTGCTTGTCGTCCACCAGGGCTTGGTGTCATCTATGCTCACATTTTTCTGGGTTTGCCAGCGGTCAGACTGGACTCCACGTGAGCTGCTTCTTGCAGTTCAGTCCTAGCTGCCTGCTCCCCAGCCTGGTCTGAGTCCCGCGTGTTGGATGTGGAGGATTCTGGGTGGGGAACTCTTCAGCTCTGTACACAGATTTGCCAAGTTCTACCTGTCTATTGCTCCCCTGTCCTGCTAGCAGCCACATTCCATGATGTCTCTTTGGGCTGTGAGCTTGGCTTTCCTGGCATAACCCTCTCTTAGCATCTACATCAGGAACTACTAGAGGCACCTAAGCAGGTTTCACACCCTCAGCACTCCATCCAAAGTTTCATGTTTATAACCTTGACACCTTCCGGACCCTTTACACACCTGCGCATCTTAGGAGAGGAGAGGGCTTTCTGGCAGGAAGCCTCATGCACAGGGAGCACAGGAGAGCAGACTAAGCACAGCATGGGGCCTCAGAAGCAGAAGCGCTCATGAACTTCTGTTCCTGAGCGTCTGGCTTCTAAAGAGCCTCCTCTCCACAAGATTATTACTCTGGGGGCCGGGACGAGGCTCGGTGGGAGAGTACTTCTTGCCTAGAAGACTCACTTCACAGGACCAAAACCACGCAAGATAATTTTATGTTTGATAGCTCTTAAGAGAAAACCTTTGCAGGAGAATTTAGATTAGGAACTCTTATGTAGGTTTGCATTCTGCAATCTGCAAGGGCATCTACATGCATTTGAAAAACAACAGTGCAAAGCAGGATAGCCAGTACCAGCCTGCACATCTTGCAACTATGGGAGCCTTAGAGTCTCCCATGGAAAACCCTCCCCGCCTCTGCTTTGTCAAGGGTTAGTGACTGTAGGGAGCCTACATCCTCAAGACAGACCGTCCCAGGCCCAGCACAGAACCAGGCACTAGTACCTAGGGCAGAGCCCATCCTGCTCTGTGGACATGGCCCCTTGACATAGGCAGGCCAGCCAAGTCCTCCAGCAGCCAGGGCCACTGCAGCCTCCCCTCTCCTCCTCCTGCCACCCAGGGGATGGGCGGGAGCTCCTAAGTCCATCCGGAGGCTGCTTCCTGCCTTCCTTGCTGCTGGAAACTGTCTATAATTACACCTGGTGTACAGTGACCTGCACAAATATTTAATCCTCCGTCTTCCTGATAGTTTAAATCAGGGCCGTCCACTGTGGCCAGCATCTGGCCCTGCCGTACTCAGCAGCCCTGCCAAGCCAAACTCGGCCTGGTGAGTGGCTCTTCTCAGCACACCTTGTCCACATTGCCTCTGCTGCCTTGTGCTCTTGGGACTTTACTGAGGAAATCCATGCTTCTGTCATCATCCTGAGGGCCAGAGCCATAACTCATCCAACACACATCAAAGCCGAAGCTCTGCTCCAGTACAAGTAACTTACAGAGCAAGGAAACTGAGCCATGGGGGTCGACCAGTGCACATGAGCAAAGCCCAGCGGGCCAGGGGGCGCTGAGGGCTCAGCTGTGAGTCCCAGATGCACCCTGGGAAAGTGTCTGTGGCTTGACCATCCCCTTGAGCTACATTCTAGCCAGTTGCCATTCCCACTTAACAGGTGAGGAAACTGAGGCCCATGCTATGAAATAATTGACTAGAACAAAAGTGGCAGAGCCTGGATTTAAGCCCACATGTGTCTAGCACAGTACCCTTCCTCCCATGCACTTTGAGTCAGGGCTCGGATGACCTCCATTTGTGAGTGGCAGGGAAAGAGGGTGGTTCCCCCACACATACATTGACTGCACAGTTTTGGTCACTCTTACACCCACTCCACATGTCAGGAAGGGGGGCCCCTTGGTTGGAGGAACTGTCTCACCAGGCCTCTGGTGCCAGGCACTGACCTTGCATGCCATGCTGTCCAGCTGTCAGGAGATTCCTCATCGGGGATGAGCAAGTCCCCATTTTGCCAGTGTGGCTCTTCCCCAGCAGCCTGACCCCAGGCACTTCCCAAGGTCCCAAGTTTCCCAGGCCCCATGTACAGGAAGGCCAGGGGCTATTTCCTCAGGGGTCCCCTCCTGGCAGTAGTTGAGGTTTGCTTCTTGTCTTCTTTTCCTTATAGCTTCTGGGGATACATCGAGGGAGTTGAGAACCCCTCTTGGTGGCACCTGTCACTGTGATAAATGGCCCCAGCTGCTTATCTCAGCTTTTCCCTGCTGGGAGCTTTGCCTCATCCTTCACTGTGTCCTTTTGTTGCCTTCACTCAGATCTGTCTCTTGGGAACATCAGTTAGATGGGAGAGAGTCTTTCGGCAAACCCTGCATCTGTGGGGCTGTGGGCACGGCCTTTCTGGACACTCACTACAACATCATTGTGTCCTCCTGCCAGGGCAGAGGCCCTATGTGAGGGCGGTGGCAGAGGTGCCCCTTGGCAGGCTGCCACTGAGACCCCAGCTGGAAGGCCAGGGAACAAGTGACAAAGTACTGCTTGCCAACACCTAGATCGGAGAGGTCACTTTGCCATGTGACAGCAGAGACATGGAAATGAGGTGGACCATAAATCTCCGGAAAGAGATCCAAGGACTTCCATCCGGGGCAGTGCTCTGCAGATGTTCGCTTCATTTTCTTTTCAGATTCTAAATATTTAGACAGGAAGGTGGAATATTGTGTTGAGTGGGGAGATTGGGAGTTTGCAGGCAAACCTCCCTCCTCATGAGCCACGGGGTCCAGTAAGACCCAGCCACCAGCAGCCTCTGCCTGTGGACCCTGGCCCATGCCCTTTTCTTGTGGGTGTTGGAGGGAACGAAAGGTAGCGCAGACCTTTAGAGCCAGCCTGCCTTGGGAACATAGCTCCCAACAGTAGGCTCTGGATGAGGTGGCCTGGATGGTGCCATTTGAGTGGTGCAAAGTCTAGAAGCAGTTGAATGTTTTTCAAATGACCTGGGACACAGTAAGCCAGAAGGAGAGCCTGGTCTGGCTGTGGAAGGCAGGGGAAGAGACGAGGGGTCAGGGTGCTGGGTTTCCACGAGGCCAATGAGGTTGGAAGAGACCCATCTCATAACCTGAATCTCGGGTTGTGGGTTTTCCTTCCTTTGTTGGTAAGCATTATACAAAATCCACCCACCAGAGAGTTCACCTCAAAGAAAGCTGCCTTCAGAATCCTCCATAACTTGGTCAAGGCTATAGCTGTCACCTCACAGCCGTATGACCAGACAGATCCTTTCACTTTTCATCAGCTGTGGGGCTGGTGGTGTCTGTTGAAAGCCTGTGCTACTCTGACCCCTGATTTCCACCCAGGAAGGAGTAGCTAATTCTGCAGATCCCATTGTATCTTCCAGAAGAGCAGCTGCCAACTCAAAAGTCAGACAGTCCTCCCCTCTTCTCCAGCCGGGTGGCAGGTTTGATCCTAGCCGGACACAGCCTCATGTCTATGACACAAGCTGGGCACGAGCCATGGGGCCCTGGGCATGGGACTTCCTTAACAAACAGTGTGTGCTGCTAGGCATACCTTGGCACTGCGTGTATGTATGGTCATCCCTTAGCGTGCAGTAACGGCAAGGGCGTGGAGGCGCAGGCAGACGCCGTGCTGCTGAATGGGCCCTCCTGTTGGCTTGAACAAACTAGAAAAGATAATCTGTGCCAGTGGGAAACACCATCCACCCCGTTTGAGGACAGCAACCACCAGATCCAAGCACACTTGTATCTTCCCCATCTTAGCTGCAGAGAGGGGGAAAGGGTCTCACTGGGGACAGGCAAGCTAGGCCCTGACTCCAGACTCGGCTGGAACCACCTTGTGGAACATCTGTGCCGCCACAGAACATAAAAATGTTTTCCTTCTGGCAGCTTCTTTTATGAGGGTGTAATAATATATGCATTACAAAAATAGTTCTGTTCCTGGTGGGTCAGCGTTGCCAGCAAGCTGACCCCAGCCAGGTGTGGAGAGGAGGGAGGCAGTGGGGGTGGGCAAGGGGGCTATGGAAACTGCCTGCATGTGCCAGGATCTTGAGTTTAGAGGCCCCCTGTATGCTGCTGGGGAGTCCTTCTGCCCCCCCAACACACACATACACACTATTCCTTTGAGGGTCTGGTGGTTTCAGCCTTTCTCTGCTGGAAGGTGGCTCTTGATTCTGAAGTAAAAAAAAAAAAAGAGAGAGAGAGAGAGAGAGAGAGAGACAAGGCATTGATTTGCTCTCTCACCTAGCAGAAAGCGCCCTTCACCCCGGGTGCTGTGCTCACCCCGGGCTGCCAGCACTCACTGAGATGGCCCATGAGAGACCACAAAACCCTCACCTCTTACTTTGGCAGGATGGAGGCAAGAATCTCCCTCTGCATGGAGCAGGGGGCTGAGCAAGACTGGGAGGGTGCAGTTGGCTGGATCAGAAATACCCACAGAGCAGCTCTGAGCAGTCCGGAGGCTGGACACAGCAGCCATTTCCATGTGGGATGTTGGTTTCTAAACACTCCTTTTAGAAATGGGGGGCAGGCCCTGCCCTTTAGGTGTCTCCCCATCTCCGTTTAACACGCAAACTAACCAGTTGTCCTAGCAGCAGGCTTTTGCTTGGGGGAAATGGTATTCCTCTGGTATCGTGAAGTGCTGGCCACACCTGGAGTGGGCCCATGGCTGTCACTGCCGTCACGAGCATTCTCACTACTTCAGAGACAGTTCTGTCTAAGCAGCAAGACTCCCTGGAACCCCTTGGCAAAGAGTGCCCAAGAAATTTCAGGGCCTACAGTAAGGGATCAAGGCACCCATGACTAGCAGCTCCCCAGCACCACCATTTTTGGGCAAACCCCTTGCTAGGACCAGACCTCTGTTCTGGAAGGTCCTTGGGTCCAAATTATTACCTCAGACTGGACTCTTGCCTTGTAACACTCTACCAAATGGCCACCCCCTTCTTTCTCCTTGGTAGTCTGGAGCTGACTATAGAGTGAGCATGTGCCTGTTGTGGAGACCTACAAGACCCACCTTCTGCCATCAGCTGTGTGCTCCCCACTTTTACCCACCTCTGGCATCAGCTGTGTGCTCCCCACTTTTACCCACCTCTGGCATCAGCTATGTGCTCCCCACTTTTACCCACCTCTGCCAACAGCTGTGTTCTCCCTCTTTTGCCCATCTATGCCATAAACAGTGAGAGATCACTTCACTCTGCCAGATTGCAGGCCGGCTCAGCCCTGCTGCCATCCTGGGGTCCCGCCCCCACACACTGGCTTTTCTATCTCTCTTGTCCTAGGTTCTGCCACCCCTTGGCCTCTCTCAATAGCCCATGTCTCATCCAGGAGGAAAGAACTGGAGTCACAGTTACATACCATGTGGGTGCTGGGAATTGAATCGGGTCTCCTGGGGAGCAGCCGGTGCTCTAACCACTGAGCCGTCGCTCCAGCCCCAATGTTGAGCTCGTAAATACTTGAGTCTCCTGGCACCCTGTGAGACAAAAGATAGGCTGCTCTCTTTTACACGGTTGCTCCCTTCTCAGGGAGGTAAAGCTTACCATGGGAGAACCAGAAGCCAATGGCAGAGGCTCACACCTCCCTGCCGTCGCCTCCCTTCACGCACTCAGAGCTGGCTGCTGTCCCCCGTCCTTTGTAAACCATGAACCCACCACTTCCCTGCATGGCTCCCAGCCTTGGCACGGTGGCAAGAAGGGGGTTCCTCCACAGCTGCTCACATGGTTGTGGGCATGGCACCGCATTCTGCTGGCCCCAGAGTCTTTGCTGGCAAGGCCGTGAGTCCCCATGGCTGCCATGGCTCTGCTGGTCAAGGTGTGACAGTGTTGTGACACAGGGAAGTTTCCAGTCCCACACCAGGCCTCGCTCACATCTGGGTAGCACCCTCGACCTGTGCCTGCCAGGAGTGACGTGGCCCAGAGTGTGGTCCAGGATGACCTGTCCCTTGTGGCCCTTTGCCCTCACTACTGTAGCCCTAGGAGCTAAGTGGGGAGTCTGTTCTCAGAGCAGCATCAAGAAACACTGCCGTAGAAATAATAGGGCTTCAGAATGTCTGCCAGCTGGGCTGTTTGCAACCACAAACTTCAGTCACTTGTGCTAGAAAAGCTCAACAGAGNGGGGGGGCAGAGGACTGTGATGTGCAGGAGCAGCCACCAGGGGGCAGAGGACTTTGACGTGCAGGGGCAGCCGTGAGTTGGCAGCAGCCTGGAGCTGCAGCTTCTTCTGACTAAACGTTGGTGTCTTTACAGATGGAGAAAGATGAAACCGTGAGTGACTGTTCTCCACACATAGCCAACATNGGGGGGGCAGAGGACTGTGATGTGCAGGAGCAGCCACCAGGGGGCAGAGGACTTTGACGTGCAGGGGCAGCCGTGAGTTGGCAGCAGCCTGGAGCTGCAGCTTCTTCTGACTAAACGTTGGTGTCTTTACAGATGGAGAAAGATGAAACCGTGAGTGACTGTTCTCCACACATAGCCAACATTGGGCGCCTGGTGGAGGTGAGTGGCCCCGGGCTCACCCAGTCCTGGTACAGCATAGACCAGCATGCTTCTCCCCAGCCTCCGCTGGTCCTGCCCAGGTTTTCTGAGCTTTCTTCTGACTTGGATACAAGCAAAGCTCGGCTCCAAGCCTACCCACCCCAGTGTCCCTGCTCTGTCGCTGTCCCTGGGAAGTATGAAGTCCTGTTTTCCCTGATCACTGGGTGTGAACAGTGGTCTGAACTTGGGGTGGAAACAGATCCCTGGAACACCAGGGCCTTTGGAGCAGCTTCACTTGTGGCCGCCACAGCCTGGCCTGTCACCACGTCTCATTTGGAAGGGGGGTTGTTTGGACTGGAGACGTGTTCTCTGGTTTCACAGAACTGTTCACAGAGTTGGTGGCCAGGCAGTGTGCTGGTAATGTGGTTTAGACCCGCGCCCAGCAGTGGTCAGAATTGGCCATCAGTCCCTAGATGTTGGCTTCCTCCATGCTGAAGGACAAGAAAGACCCAAAACACAAATTATAGGTGGGGTTCTGGCAGCCTGGCAATGCCTCTCAGCACGAGGGAGCAGCCTCTTACCTCCCTCCTGTGGCCACAGAGGGGACTGCAGGGGTGGTAGTGGTGGTGGTTGTAGGCCTCAGGGTTCCTGTTTTGCGATCTCTGCTGACTTACCTCCCTTCCCAGGATATGGAAAATAAAATCAGAAGTACACTGAATGAGATCTACTTTGGAAAAACAAAGGATATCGTCAATGGGCTGAGGTAATGTACCAAAACTCTGAAGCGTTGGGGCCAAACATGGGACTTACATCCTGTCTACTTAATGCTCTGTGGTCTTGGGCCTTCCAGTTCCTCATCACAAGATGTGGTCAGGGATTGCTTTCAGTTTGAAAGACTCAGAAGCTGGTCCAGCACTTTCTGTGACCTCTACCAGCTCTGTCCTCTGGGCTCATTCACCTTAGCAACCTTTGGTGCCTTCACCTTGGAGCTCGGCACTGGCCCCTAGAGACTGTACCCAGCCTCTTTGGCATTAGGGCCTGGCAGCCACACACAGATCCCAAGACGCTGAAGACAGCTGAGCAGTTCCCTTTGAGGGCCCCAGCACTGTCTCAGGCTCTGGGTTCTGCAGAAAGGCAGGATGCACTGTGGCCTCTGGCTCTGGTGTAGTACAGTGGGAGGCAGAACCCAGTGGGGACGGGGCGGTGACTGAGGAGGGAGTGAAGAAGAGAGCGCTGGCCTTGGAGTCACAAGGGTCCTTCCCACACCTTTCTTAGTGGCTCTTGTCCTGTGTGGGAGGCAGACTGCCAGCAGGGTTAGGAGAGCTGATAACAACTGGGAAGGGTGCTACAGCCCAGCTGAGTTCATGGGTTCTGCTGTGCCCTTGGGGCCCAGTCTTCCAGTGCCCTTCCCTGGCCCAGGTTTCATATTGCAGGCCAGAGAAAGTTTGTGAGCCTGTCCAGCAGTCTGAGTTAAGTGAGATAGTAGCCCCTCTTGATCCCCAGTGGACCTAAGTATCTGATCAGGCCTGACACTTGGGGGCTACGGTACCAAATGTACCATATATACTCTCCTGCCTGGACAGCCCCCACCATTCCCAGTAATGACAGGGAAACACAGAAAATCTCAGCCTGTGTGGAGGCAGGTGTGAACTCCTCAAGACCGAGGCCTCTGCCAACTTAGACCTCTGTGGCTGAGATGTGCACTCAGCCCCAGGGCCAAGGCAGCCTTCTCCTGCCTTTGCCTTTGCCCATGACTGCTGGCCTCTTGTTCTGCATTGCTGTTGCTCTCTTGCTACGGCTTCATCCTCTCTGAACACTCTCTGTAGATCTCTTGACGCTATCCCTGACAACCACAAGTTTAAGCAGTTGCAGAGGGAGCTTTCTCAAGTGCTGACCCAGCGCCAGGTCTACATCCAGCCTGATAATTGAGCCGACCCAGGTACCCTGCCTGAAGGGCGTGAGACTTCCCCACTAAACAGGACTCACCAACCTGCCAAGACCCTGCCACTAACCTGTGTCCACTCACAGCTGGTGGGTAGCCACATTAACGCATAGCCTCAGCCCCACATAGTGTGGACACGTGTGTGCCGTGTGTGCTTCGCACTTTTGAGCAAAGGCCAGGTTTGGGCTTTTTGCTCCTGACAAAAGCTCAGTCTTTGGCACTACCATGGCCTCTCCAGCAGAGGGCGCTGTGTGCACACATCCCACTGGCTAAGGAGTAGGGTCTGTGTGTCTTGCCTTCTGCCAGCTCACACACCTCTTGTCTGACAGAAGTACAGCCGGTTCCTCCTGCCTGCTCTCCTACCAAGAATCCCACAAGCTACATCTCAGGGCCCCTTGGGCTGTTGACTCAGAAAGCATGGTCTCCCTCTGAGTGATGGAACACTCCCTAATCCAGACCAGCACGCCTCCAGACTGGCCACTGCTGGGCACTCTGTACCCATGCTGTGTGTCCCCACAGCCTCCCTTAATGAGCTGCAGCTGTCCTCCAGCAGCCATGCTGGTGGAAAGGAAAACAGCCCTGCTTGTTGACAATGGCCAAGAACCATGACTTGGCCTGGGACAAATACAGATGTGCAAACACAGTCAGCATCTCGAAAACGAGGAGGGTTTTAAAACGAGGCTCCTGGGAAGCTGCAGGCCCCGGGGCTGGACACCAAAGGCCCAACCCAGATAAGGGCCTGTGGGATTTACCGTGAAGCTCCAAGATGGGGACTCCCCTGCCACTGTGGTCTGGCCCATGTGCTGACTTCAGGTCCAAGGCAGCCATCAGTTCTAGCCTTGGTGGCATCTCCAGACCTCCCATGTCCCAGTTGAAGAAAGCCCTTTTAAGGGACGCTGCCACCACTGCCATTCCCTGGCAAACCAGCTGGAGGTATCCTGAGGGGAGCCCTGGCCCATCAGCCAGCAGATGTGTCCTCCTCCCTGCCCCGACTCAAGCTCTGCCTGAGCCCTCACACTGCTCCTCTAGCTGCCACACTAGTGTTGGCCTCTGGTGAGAGTTTGGGACCCAAAACACCCTAGTGGAAGCAAATTGCACCTGAGTGGCAGCAGCTCACACTAACGTCTAGTGGCTTCTTCACTCGGGTCCTGTCCTCCCGGTCTTGAAGACTCTTCTCGGGTTTTCATGGGTTGCCGCTCCGGGTCCCACTCCATCTCACCTTCGCCATTCTCAGCACACGAGGGTAGACTTCCTGACAGCACCTCTCCCAGTGTGCACTCAAGCCACTTGCCAAGCATGCTGCCCTGCTCTTCCACTGCTTCCGAGCTCCCCACGGTTGCTGCAAATAGTCTAATATGCTCTTAATTAACTGGTGCGCTGGGAAAAGAGCTGCCGTGGAGGACCTTTCTCCGGCTCTCAGCTTTGTTTCCTGACCTGGGAATTAGGCTTAATGAAGAAGCTCCACCCTGAGATGCTTCTGAGAACTGAGTCTGTGTGAGAAGCACCAGACAAGTTGAGGTCCAGCTCTGATGAAGAGTGCTTCCCTGCCAACCCAGGATGTGCCTTACTTAGAATGCAGGCTTGCAGGGTTTGCTGGGCTGGGTTCGCAGCCAGCAGCACTGATGCAGAGGCTTGGTTCCTATGTACTTGGTAGGGCAGGGCCAGGGGGAGAGGTTGCTACACTACTCCAGGGTAAGGAGCCAGCCTAGGCTGTAGGTAGAGGGGGTGGGGCAGATACTCCAGTAGAAGCCCTCACTGCCCAGTGTCTTCACCTCTCAGCCTGGGCAGCAGGTCCAAGGTAGATGGCTCAGGCTGCATGGTTCCTGAAAGCGGCCAACAGCTTGAGGCCTGTACCCCGAACTGTGGACCTAGGGATCTAGTAGCCAGGTCACCCACAGCCTGGGCAGAGATGACCTCTGCCCATGATGCCCAGCAAGGTACTGCTGGTCCCCAGCCAGGTCCTCTTCCCACTCTCCAGGGTAGTTGGTACAGCCTGGCAGCCCACAGTGGCCCCAGGCTGCCTCCCTCTCTCTGTTCCATGGCTGATGTCATCTCTCCTCTCCTGTAGGTCTGTGCAGACGTTTGCAGACAAATCAAAGCAAGAAGCTCTCAAGAACGACCTGGTGGAGGCCTTGAAGAGAAAGCAGCAGTGTTAAACCTCTGCTAACCTTCACGCTAACCGGACACGCCATGCACTCGTTAGGTTCCTTTCTTAGAAAACTCGTTTTCTGCTCCTTTTCCCTCCTCCTTTCCCTCCCCGATGGGTCACGTAACAGTTTGCATCGACCACGCAGCACCATCGCTCCCCAAGAATAAAGCCTGATAACCACCCTCCTCTGGCTCCAAGGCCCGCTTCCCACGACGTTTCCATAGAGGCCGTGTGGTTTTTTGTTCGCCTGGGCCCCGTCTTCCTTCCCTCTCCCATTTATAAGCATATATACTGTCAGCCACTGCTCCTCCCATCTTTTTGTTACATTGGTGTAAAAAATGTAAAACAAAAACATTTTATGAACTAACTGGTGTGTGAAAGAGAAGAACTGGAAATCAGATTCCATGTGTATTTGGGAGTTGCTTGGAGTTGGGGGCCGGGGGGACAGCGGACAGCTATGGAGGACGCAGACGTGCCCACCCAAGGAGACCACAATGGGGTGGTGGCTGGTGACCAGCTGTGCTTCCGGCCAGGTGCTTTCCTGTTGATTTTTATGGAATGCAAAAGGAGTTTTTTGGTTTATTTTGGGTTTTTTTTGTAAAGCTAAACAAAAAAATCTACATCTTCTACTTGAGCCTCCATACTTAAAAAAAAAGGGAAAAAAAGAACAAAAAAATAAATAAAAAGAAACTGGGACACAGTTAGTGCTGGCCTTGTGTTCTTTCTCACCTGTCTCCCTCATCTTGGAGCTCTTCCCATCCCATATCCAGCTGCAGCACATCTGTCCACCTCAGTCCACTTTCACCTCAGGAGCACAGCAGTGGCCAGGGAACCAGCCATCCCCCCCCCNTACTTAAAAAAAAAGGGAAAAAAAGAACAAAAAAATAAATAAAAAGAAACTGGGACACAGTTAGTGCTGGCCTTGTGTTCTTTCTCACCTGTCTCCCTCATCTTGGAGCTCTTCCCATCCCATATCCAGCTGCAGCACATCTGTCCACCTCAGTCCACTTTCACCTCAGGAGCACAGCAGTGGCCAGGGAACCAGCCATCCCCCCCCCNGTGCAGGTTCCTGTCCCCTCGCGCCCTCAGGGACCGAAGCAGAGCCCAGGGCTTCCTAAGGCCTTTCCTTATCTAGCTGGCCAGTCATCCCTTTCCCTGGCTTCTGTGGCTGCCACATTTGCCACCCCATCTTCTGTGATGTCCCAGACTCATTACTCCTGGTTTCTCTTATTTGGTACTGTGTGGAGTATAGAATTCCATGGGGGGTAGAGCAGGCTGGGTGCCATGACTCATACTTGTGCTATCAACGTTGAAGCCGAGGCAGGAGGATTGTGAGTTCAAGGCTGGTCTGGCCTCGACTATACATCCATATGTTGTCTCAACTAAAAAAGAAAACTGGGCGTTGGCACACATTTGTAATTACAGCACTTAGGGGTCGGTGGCCGGAGGACTGCCAGAGATCCGAGGCCAGCGTAGTCCTCAGAGTAACTTCAGGCTTGCTTAGTGAGACCGTGAGACCGTCCCAAAGCAAATACTGAAATTAGAGGCTGTGAGCCAGCGAGATGCTGCCTAGTAGGAAAGGCTGCTTGTTGCCAAGCCTGAAGGCTTGGGCTCCATCTCTGGAACCCATGTGGGGAGAGAACTGGCCGGCGTGTGCACACACGAAAACAGAATTAATGTAAAAAGAAGCAACAGAATTGGGTGGAGATGGTTTGGTGAACAAGCACTCCACTAGCACTAGTGTATGCCAGCCTTAGCGAGGCACACACACACACAAATGCTACTTGCAGTGTCGTAGATTAGTTGCTTTGAACTCAGGGAGAAAATGTAGCAAACAAGCATGAATCAACTAGGTATTTTTGGGTTTTGTTTAATAAAGCAACCTGTAAGGACAGATCAGAATGATGAAAAGGTGGGCCTTGCCCAAAATCCATTTCCATGGACTTTGAGTAGGACTGTTGGGTCCTCGTATCGTGCAAAGATGGGGACAGAGCACCAGAGTCTATTAAACCAGAAGCAAACTTTATTCCAGAAAAGGAAAATCTCCATAGGGCACACAAAGCTTCTCAGCTATAGCTGTGAGCACAGCCAGAGATGGGCTTCTGTAACCATGGCCATGATGGTTTTTGAACTCCCCCTTTTATAGCAAGAAGCAAGTACTAGGCATGAACAAAAGAATTTTTACAATCTCAAGGTAAAACTCAGATACAAATTGCCTTTTTTAATGATTTCCATTAACAGGGTTTTTCAGTTATACTAGTTTGTATTTAGCCCATTGTTTCTCTCTGGCACTCTCTGATGGTGTTTACCAAAGCTCTACGCTCCCCTGATACAGCCAGTTTTGCTTAGCAGGGGAGGGTATGAGACAATGCACAACCAAAAAGTCACGTACATCCCATCATTTAAAGGTTAACTCAGCTCACATCAGTTGTTGGTCACGAGTGGCCAGGGGGTGTATCTAAAAAGCTGACCCTCAGTTTGCAGAGGGCCGCTTTAGCCTTGCAGACAGAGCTATGGGTTGTAAAGCAACCCACTGTTAATAGTTAATCTAAAGCTGCTGACAGTCTGCTCTCATTCTACCAGGCTTACTACTTTCTATGTATTTCTACACTCCCATTTCTGGAACCCACATTTCTCTTGGACTCTTGGGACAGGCACAGCAAACTTCCCTCTATGCAGTGGGGATGCCACTTAGCTAAGTGACAGCATGGGACACGTCAAAGAGCATTTGCAGCCTGGCTCACTCTGGCCCTCTGCTCTTTCCTTGATGCCCATCAGTGGGAGAGCCGTGATGGGCCCATGGGGATTCCGAAGAAGAATCGGGAGGACTGGAGGTGTAGGATAGAGTGCTTTCCCAGCATGCAAAAAAGCTCTGAGGTGATTTCCAGCACCACACACACTGGGCATGGTGGTGAACACCTGAAATCCTGGGCTCAGGAGGTAGCACAAGGACCAACCATTCAAGGTCCTCGGGGCTGCAGTAGTGGTTCAGTGGTTAAAAGCACTCGTTGCTCTTCTACGGGACCCAGGTTCAACTCCCAGCACCCACATGATGGCTCAGAACTGTCTAACCCCAGTTCCAGGGGGATCCAAAGTCATATTCTGGCTTCCGTGGATATCAGGCATGCACAGGGTTGCCGCATACATGTATGTAAGTGGAGACTGCACGTTCTTTTCCCAGCCGCCCATACCCGAATAATCACACAAAAACTATATTGATTACAACACTTTGGCCAATAGCTTAGGCATATTCCTAGATCTTATGTTAAATTAACTCATTTCTATTAATCTGTGTATCACCACAAGGTTGTGGCCTACTGTAAGGTTTCTGGCATCTTAATCCTTCGGCAGCTACATGGTGTCTCCCTGACTCTGCCTTCTTTCTCCCAGGATTCAGTTTAATTTTCCCCACCTAGCTCTGTTCTGCCCTGTCATAGGCTAAAGCAGCTGCTTTATTAATAAATGGCAATAAAACATTCACAGCATACATACAGAGGGGAATCCCACATCACAGGTAAAACATTCTCACACATGGTTTTAAAAGTTCAAGGTCATCTTCATCTTTAGCTAGTTCTCTTTAGGGAGATCTCTGTAGTGAGATCCTGTCTCAAAAACTCCCAGCCCAAGAGCTGGATGTGATGTGGTGTGGAGGGAAAGGGGAACATAAAAAGGGGACAGAGGAGACCAGCCTCCAGGGACAGGAGCAGCCGAAGAGAGAGGGAGGGAGGGAGGGAGAGAGAGAGAGAGAGAGGAGAGACAGAGCAGAGACAGAGAGAGAACAGAGACAGAGACAGAGAGAGGAGAGAGACAGGGAGACAGACAGAGAGACAGAGAGAGAGAGGAGAGACAGAGCAGAGAACAGACAGACAGAGGAGAGAGACAGAGACAGAGAGAGACAGAGAGAGAAGTAGGTGGAGTTCCACCTTTTACAGGGACGTGCACCAAGGGTGACACACTGCCAGGTCCTCACGTGGTGGAGCCAGGTGTGCCTGGATGCTAACACTCACTGTGTAGCCCTGGTGAGGAACCTGATTAACCTCATCTTGAAGGCAGGAGCCATTATGCTGTATTTTTAAAAATAAGTTTCTATTTATTATGAGAGTTGCCCCTGGAACCTGACCTTCCCCAAACCATGACCCTGATTTTTTGTTGTTGTTTTTGAGGATACCTTTGCCCTCCCTGATCACATGGTGACCACATGATGGGTTTTTTTTGAAGATTTTTTTGTGTGTGTTTTCTTATTGCCCTGTTGTCTCCCTTCTGTGAAACTGAAGATAGACTGTAGAGCAAGGTGTGGTGGTGTAAGCCTGGAATTCCAGCACTTGGGAGACAGAGGTAGGAGAATCATCCTTAGTTGCCCCTAAAGTTCAAGGTCAGCCTGGGATAGGTAGACAGTTCCCTAGAACAAATGAGTTGGTGTTGGTTTTTTTTTCTTGCTTGCTCTATAGTTAAGCTTTAATTTGTGTCTCCCTTACTCTACTCAATTAGTTTGGTGTAGGAGGGTCATCTGTCTATGTGTTACTTTCACTGGTTAATAAAGAAA
>LOJH01019407.1:21350-34708 GCA_001685095.1 Ellobius talpinus | reverse complement strand
ACACACACACACACACACACACACACACACACACACACACACACACTGCTTACCCCACAACTGGGTCAAGGACATGTATTCACAGGCTGAATGAGGGAAAGGATGCGGCCACAACTGGCAAAGAAGGCAGACTTGAGACAACAATTAGGCTCCTGGCCTTGGCTCTGAGGAGCCTCTGCAGCTTACCTGCCCAGCAACCCAAGCACACCCTTTGAAAGACAGGATGATGCATTGGAGATTCAGTCCTAGGCAAACTCCCCACAAGTCACTCAGCAGTGACGTGAAGACGAGCCTGGGTTAGGCAGTTCTGCACCGAGACTCTTCCACTCAAGGTCTAAGAGGCCACCAGAACACAAGGCCTAAAGACTGGCCAAGCGGGGGTAACTACAAGGGAGAGGACAATCAAGCGGAACTAATTACAGGGCTCCTAGAGGGAGTGTTCAAACCCCAAAGCTTACAGGTGAGGATGCATTAAACACACAACCTATCTTTACAAAGAGAGGCAGCCAAAGATATCGGTCCAATTCTCATAACCAAGGCAGAGGCCCAGGTGTATAACACAAGTGCCAGTGTGGCTGCGGGGCCACTCAGGGCTGCCACTGAAGAATAAAACAAAAGGGGCACCGTGGATTTTATTATCTGACAGTAAACACAGTGTTAACAATGATCATTCTGTTATAACTAGCGTTCTATTTGAACGGAGTAGCTCAGAGAGCATTTCTTCCTTGCTCCCCAATGGTGTTCTATTGCTATGACAACCAATAACATTTTGCACGCCAAGGAGCACTATATCATGTATCACCATAGCAGAAAGGGAAATGCCACACTATACTTAAAAGCCACCTTCTCTCTCTCCCTTTTAAAGCCTGTTAACACTCCGCATGCATTATTCACCACGCCGCATTATATATAACCTTTGGTTACAGTCAGATGTGTGATATAGGAAGCGAAAGCCAGAAAGCCTTGCAAATCCCTTAACGTTTTACAACAAATAATAGATAACCAAACTGTATTATTCTGGTTTTTCTTCAAGGCTGTTACAAAGAACTTGCTTTCACCAACTTCCTCATTGGATCAAAGGTCTTTGTCAGACTTCTGCAAACACAAAGGCAATTGCAAGCAAGAACACGCGGTGACACTGTAAGAATGGAAAGTATTCCCTTTAAGAGACTTTTTCAGTACATAAACATTGCCTCTTGAAATGTCTGTCTGCTTTACTAGAAATACTTAAACAAAACAATAAACGGTATCACGCGCATCTATACAAACTTTTCCTGAGGATTTAGCTACCACCATAGAAAACCACGCCCAAATACTGGGCCACCTGATGCTCTGTACTGTTGATGGCACTTAGGAGTTTCCCTGAACCTGCTCACTTGGGTACTTGGCAGCACTAGCCAGAGTCAAACAGCACTAGGTCTTTTCAGCTCACTTTAACATCTGACACCCCTGCCTGGTCCCAGAGAGTGGGACTATACGAAAATCAGACAGGATAGTCATGGAATTCCAAGGTCTCTGGACTCTAGCTAGTGAAAACAGGAGGGGATGGACAGAGTTCTGTGGGTGGAAGAAGATTCCAGTAATGTTTACCTTAAATCTAAGTAACTTGGGACACCTAAAACCCATCTCATTAAGTCAAGCCTTAAGTAGAAATGACCATAAGAGGGGGTTCATCCTAGCAATTAGGAGCAGAGAGGCTTGACCAAGTATAGGTTGACACCCACTGGACCAGAAGGTGGCATGCACTCAGTTTATGTGTGCTGAAAACTGCACCAAGGGTTTTGTGCATGCTAGACAGGCACTCTCCCAACTGAGCCACATCCCCAGTCTTTGTCCATCTTTTTTAGCTGCTTAGTGTATGGGGAATGTAGAAATCACGGGGACTGAGCTGATTGTCTGGTCACCTCTGGTTGCTGAGAGTTTCTCTCACCTTACAAATGCTTGTCAACTGTGTCCCTTCCAGGCCTGTTTGGTTTTTACATCAAGGACAGGCTGGACGTTGAGAAGAACTTTCCAATGTCCTCCTCCACACATAAGGGCCTGGAAGGCAGAGGGGAAGGACATCCTCGTGGGAGGGAGACGTTCTGGACAATATGGAAACATAGAGGGCAAAGCAAAGATGTGTTTAAGAAAACCGAATCTGTAGCACCAACTGCAGAACAGAAGAGCCGGGAAATAGTAACTGCGTATGTGGGCCAAAAACCACACTTGGTCTTGAACTTGAAGCTGTAATTTCTCCAAGGTCACTTACTGCATAAGAAAACTTAGGAGACCCTAAGGTGTAGCATACACTTAGGAGCTTAATTAGATTTGTACGAATTGCTCAAGTGCTCCGGGAGACTTGTTTGTTGAGTCAGGCAATTGAGTACTTATAAATTTAATAAGTTCGATTTCCTTTACAAATGCCGCTTAAAATGTTTAAAGGAGTGTAATTAGCTAAGTTTGCAAATTAGACCAAACATTAGTAAAAAGGCCCCTTTAAAAGTGATTGTTAGAAACTGTTAGGCTTATAAATAAAATAATGGGATCTGTGAATAGATCTTAAGAGTCTTAGAAAAGCCAGGCTTTAGATTTTAACTTCAATAGAAATTAATTTTAATGAGTAAATATCAGAATAGTTTCCTGCCCCTACAGCATGTTTTTTGTTTTGTTTTGTTTTTTTTAAAGGTATTCAGTCTTCAGTTATAATTTACTGATGAGCCTCTATGTCCCAGATCCCGTCCTGGCCAAAAAGAAGCGCACAGCCTGGCTCTTCCAAGCTGGTAGGGAAGAGTAACTATTCTATTGGAAAGCATGACAAATGACACAGGAAGGCCAAATCGCTAGAGGAATTCAGAGGCAGGGCGGGAACCAACGGCAGATCGGAATCTAATTCAGAATTTGCCTCTTCTGGCTCGTGAGTCTTTCTTCTGCCCTACTCAGTTGTATACGTGTTCATGTTTCTGCAATCCTATTATCCTATGCATCTGTTATAATTACATGGAAAGGTCATAAAGACAGAGCCCAAAAAATCCACTCTGAGAATTTTGCCACGGACCTTGGTGACTACGCTGGTTCTCTCTTCACTTTCTTATAGGTGAGACTGGCAGACAACTAACTGTCCTCTGGACAAGCATTGAGTTTAGGACTGACCAATTTTAGATACAGAACGAGCGAAACTTGATTTCCAAAATGAAGTTCAAAAAGCAAGGATGCCATTCTGGTGAGGACGCAGTCAATATCCAAATGGCAGGAAGGAGGCGAAACCCAGTTGCTTCTGGCCATCAGGCACCAGCTCAGCAGGAGGGAAAGCTCCGAACTAGTTCCCATTAGGTGTTATGGGTTCAAGTGTTCTCTCCCCCGGACTCACCCAACAGATGTTTATGTTCCGGGTAGCACTCAGCATGTGCACTTATGTGGAAACCAGGTCATTATAGATGCCACTAATCCAGCAGGACTAGCATCCTCCTACATCAGGGAAATGAGGACCCAGAAGCTAAGGGAGGGCAACAGCAGGTCCTTCCCCGGCAGCTTAGGGACAGTGGCCTTACATATATCCTGATGATGCCAGCCTTCTAAGTCCCCAGAACGTGCAAAAGTAAATACTGCTTGTTAACCCTACTTGGTCTGTAGCTCTTTGCTACAGCTGTCCTAGCAACCCAACACAGTAAGGAAAATGGAGCTGGAGGCAACCCCAACTTTCGGGATGGTCCATTAAATTCTACCAAGACCAACTGGAACTCAATTTCTAACTTCTGTTTGTGAATCCAGAATTAGACTCCAAGTAAAACAAGGGCGATCTTGGCCAGCATGCTGGTGTACTTCCGCACCCAAAAATGAAGAGTGTGAAGCTATTTTAGGGTCTGCCTGACCATTTATCCAAACCACGCTTTTCAATGTCTCAAAAAACAGGGCGGGTGTGGCTGCGATATTGACATGAACTACACTGTGGGTTTGCTGTGTGTCTGCGTCCCTACAGCCGGGGATGAACTATTCTCTTGCTTCTTCACCTCAGGCTCCTAAGAGGCACATACCCACCCAATCTAGGTAAAATCAGTCAGAAGCACTTTTCCATTCAGTCACGTGGGAATCTTCCTATGGCTGTGGTAGCTAATGGTGGCAAAGGACAAAATGGGTGCAGGATACCATCATGAGGTTTTCAAAGGTTCCCACAGCGGTGGCCCTTCTGAGCTTTGCAGGGTGACTATGGTAAACCCTGCAAACACGACCCTGTGTTAGCTCCCTGTCCTCCAGTATGGGTGTGACTGGCTTCTAGAACAAAAGCCAGTACAGGCCTGGAGTTTCTTTTGGTGAAGAAAAGCTTGATGTCTCATCACACTAGTGAAACTCCCTGGAGCCTGCGAGGAAACCAGAAGGCTGAGGGATCATACACAAGGAGAAAAGACACACAACTGGGATTTGTGCTGGTCTACACACCGTAGTGCCACCCCGGTGACAGCAGTCAAGTGGACTATGGGGATAAACACGCTGCTGTTTGGGCAAGAACCAAAGCCAGCACCCACCCTTCCCATTAACCCAAATCAGGAAATAAACATCCAGGGGCTTTTTTCCTTTTTTTAATGGCGTTTTCTTCCTAGACATGTTTTCTCTGACCAATGATCTGCCATGTCTGGGGTACAAGGTGAAAACCGTGCGTGGGGGGGACTGCATGAGGGCAGGGGGAAGCAAAGGTCCATCTTTTTATGCAACACACATTGAGGCTACCACGAGAGCAAAGGAATATGGGTGATTCTAAGAGAACCACACAGGGCTTTAGCCTACACAGCAACACAACAGAAGGATGTCACCTGCAACTGACAATCTCCCAGCTGCGCAGATAACAGCTCAGGAGTGCCGAGACCCTGACTGTGAGAGCTACAGCTTAAAAAATGGATGCCTCCAGGCTCTAGCAGGCTGTGGCCCTTAAACACCATGAAATGAGAGATGGTAAGAGCCTCGGAAATGGGAAGGCCACAACCAAAAAGTGTCCAAACCAAAATGTCACAGAAACAAATGTATTCCCTGCAAGGATCAAGGTATGGCCCACAGTCATCACATAGTTTCTGAACACAGAGGCATGGCCATGTGTCTGCATATCCAGGGAGACAGAAAATACCTACAAAGATGGGCCATGCTCCTTTTATTTTGCTGGATGCAGATACAGAATACTCCCAAGCTTCCCAGTGGCTGGTCCTCTGCTGCTTCCATTTCTAACTTCCGGACCTCTCCAACCTTCTTCCTAACACCCTCTACCAGGAAGGCCAAGCTGGTTGGGTCAGAACTCCAGCTGAAGCACTTGCTAGCTCTGTGACTTTGGATGAGCCTCCTCCCTACTCCTGAGGGCCTCACCTGGCAGAACAAACATTCCTTCAGATCAGCTACTGCTACTATTATTTTCAGAAATACTTGAGGGTTTGATGTGTATGGCTAGGCTGGCTAGCCAGTGAGCCCCAAGGATCGACTGTCTCTGTCTCCACATTGCTAGGGTTACAGATGTGCACTGTCATGCCTGGCTTTTACATGGATGCCGGAGATCTGAACTTTGGTTCTTCTGCTTGTACAGTAAGCACTTTACCAACTGAGCCCTCTCCTCAGTTCCGAGTACTTGTCTTCCACACAAGGTTCCAGAAGGGCAGAGACGTGTCTGTTGTCTTTACTGGAGAATTTCAAGTTCCAGACAGCACCAGGCACATGTCAGAACCGACGGTCATGTATTCAGTGAACAGATTAGATGAACTTGACTTTGTAGGTAGTAATACAGTCCTTACATTTTTCTAGCTTAAGTCATAACGGCTGAACTTAGAGCTCTGCCTTGTTTTCAATGTACAGGCAAGTTCTGACCTTTCCTGAAAATAATACCTTCCATTTATAAAGAATGTGCAGTTCCGCTTCTCACGTGAGAGTAACCCAGCCTTGTACTAAGTCTGCAGGTGTTCGCTGGAGCGTTACAGCCCCGGCATAAGAGCCAGGCCTTGGGGCTGCTGATAATAAGGGTAGTGTCCCACGTCGCACCTGTGAAAGGCCACTTACTCTTGCTGAGAGAGCCTGTGCAATGTTTCTGGGCCTGATTTACCTTGAGTGGTTTTGTTGTTCTTGTTCTACTAAACAAAAGAAATGTTGGTTCTTGCTTCTTTGTCCCAAAATGCTCTCTTAAATAATTTTCTTTCCAATTAAAAAAAAGGGGGGGAGTATTGTGGTGACTGGGATGATAGCTCAATGGACAAAGCACTTGTCATGCAGCTGCGACCTTGGATCCCCAGCACCCACAGGATCAACTGCCTATACTACAGGAACTCAGCATAAGGCCTTGCCTCAGTACGTAAAATTATGAGTTTAAGGAAGACCCCTGCATCGACAACCTTTGACCTCCATCTTCACACATACATGTATGCATGTACTGATACATACATTCATACTACAAACACAAGAAAACAGCCTATATTCCTTGGTAGAAAACTTAAGGAAAAGCATGAGTATAGGAAAGAGAATTAAAATTTCCTAGAATCTCATCTAGTGTTGGAATTGCTTTACACAGTATAGACTTACAATGGGTTGACTTGACATGTCCCATGCAGATGGCCCCTGACTTACAATGGGTTGACTGGACATGTCCCATGCAGATGGCCCCTGACTTACAATGGGTTGACTTGACATGTCCCACCATAGAATGATGTGACTGTGACATGCGTTCAGCTAGACACCACATTTTATGAAGCTTCTCCAGTGGTTCAATCTTCTTTCGCGATCCTAGGCCATAGCTGTGACCGGGAGAGAACTTGGCTCTCCAATGGTGTGGCTAAGCTAAGATAGTAAGGGTGCTAGGAACACTCAATGCATTTTCAAATCCTGGCATCTTCCGCTTATGGCAAGTTTACCAAGATGAAGTCCCACCGGAGAGGCGGAACTGTGTCTTTATTTGCTCCAATTAACATAATTTGCCAAAAGAGCTGTTGTTTGGCTCATTGGCCACACTGGAAATTCCAAGAGTCCAGAGCAGTCCAGAGGCTGACAGGAACAAACAAGCCAAGAACTTGGTACAGGCAGAGGTGAAGGCTACTCTGATCCACTGGTGGTACAAAAGGAAACACAGAGAGGTGAACTCCACAGCTCTGAGGACTCAGTTTAGTTACAGCAGGACATAGGCACCTGGTTCTTGAGAAGGTCCAAGCCAGGGACCCAAGAGTCCTGCAAGAGTCATTCATGGAACCTTCGCATCTGGAACAAAAAAGGACATGCAGTTTCACAGCTGCCCTATGCTACTGGCCTCCTGGCTAGGGTTTGCCTCTCAAGAAAGCCTCTGGAGTGTGGACACATGTGCCTATGCTTCCATAACGAGGCCAATGGGAACACAGGGGTAAACAGTTTCTAGGTCGGAGACTGGGCAGGGCAGCACGCTGCAGCTACCAGTTGGCATCTGCAAGGGCTGCAAGGGTCCAAGAGGGGGCAGGTGCAGGCCGCATCCAATGCAGAGCCAGGGGACTCAAGTCTTGAAGTACAGCACAGACCTGAGTCCTGAGTATGCCACTTGCCCTAAGAGGTTACTGTTTCCTAATTGTGTCTTAGTCAAGACTCGGGAAAGTTACAGGAGTGACCTCATGGCGACCATAAAAATCTGCTTGATCACACATTTCTGTATCTATGACTCAGGATTTCGACCTAGCTAGCACTGAAAGCAATAAGGAGGGTCATATAAACCAAAGTATGAAGGTTATTTTTTAACTGCTCTGTAGGATGACATATATATCTAAAACTCCTCTATATCCTATAAGAACAAACTATGCGCATAGTTTATGCTGTATACAGTATTACTTATAATCAGAAGACCCCCATGTACTTTAATCAATAAAATTACTAGTTTGGTTAGTACACATGACTATGAACTGTTGTACCTTCTATTCCCATTTCAACCAATGTAAACCAGGGCAAGAGAAAACAGGACCCTTAATTATATAACCAGGAAGCATTACATAACAGAGGTCCTGGTGGGGCTTTGACTGTATGTGTACTAAGGGGGACCGAAAGAACACTTCTCTGCAGAAACACAACCCATCAGAGTTGTGCCAAGCATTCTTTCAATATTGGCTTAACTAATCCTAGTGATTCGCCATCCACATGAGTCTCCTGCACTTTTGACCTTGTTTTTCCACAGCACTGGATGGGGCAGCCCCATTTCAGGGCGACAGTTTGTTAAAGTGACAGTGCGGCAGCAATCGCAGCACACGCGCGAGGGGAGAAAACCACCATGTCAATCTCTCTAAGGATGCGGGCTCCAGCATCCGGCACAGTGACAATAACTGCATCATGCGCTAAAGCCACCTCTGCCATTTCAAAATGGCAGGACACTGATGACTGATGATGGGAGGCATTTGTACTACACAGCATTTCTTTGTTGGAGAAACCCATGAAACAATAATAGTAATAACAACAAGAAAAAATAACTGCCTCGCTTCCGCTTTCAGTATGTGCTGCCAAGCAAAATGACCCCTCCTTGGGTCTCCTTTATGTCTTGCCAACAGAAAGCACATTTGAGGGCACCTAACACAAAGGGTGCACATGCAGGCTATAAGCCTTATAGATGACACTCTTTGGAACCTGCAGGGGAGATATTGATTTATAGGCACCAAGATGCCACGGACGCCTTGCTGCTGCCATAATGGGCTTACATTCACAATGTTAAGACAGTCGGAAAAACCAAAATCCAATCCAAGCACATTAGCCGCTCTACTTCCCACCGAAGGCTGGAAAACTAGAACAGGGCCAAAGCGACGCCTTGGTGATATCTGAGACCACATGAGGGCTGCTGGTGCTATCAATGCTATAATTTATAGTTTCCGAGTGTGATGGGTCAATGATGGAAGTGGGAAGGAGGAAGGTCCCATTGCTGCAACTGTTTCCTAATCACGCATGGTGATCTAATGCCATGCACTTGTCACGTAACCCTAATCATTCTTCCAAATCCCTTCCAGGGGTCACTGTGCCCCACGTTTTGTCTATTTTATAACTCCTCTGCTCATCCCACTCCTCAGAAGCAGAAGTCTTGGCTAGGAACTTCTCTGCCTTGAGAGTTCCTAGAAATTCCAGATGTCTGGGTGCAAGATTCAGTATTTGAGATCAAGGGCAGGCAAGATGGCTCAGTGGGTGAAGGCTCTCACTGCCACGCCTGATGACCTGAGTTTGATCCTGGGAGCCACATGACGGAAGGACAGACCAGCTCCTACATATTGTCCTCTGACCTTCACATCTGTACAAGGTACAAACATGCCTGTGTACGTGTACATACACACACACACTCACGCACACAAAAACACACAAAATTATAAAATAAATATTGTTAAGGCTTTGTCCCCACTCTACTAAAATTATTTCAAAAAGAAAGAAGAAAAGAATGAAGACTTGAGTTCAAGTTCAGATGCTTCAGGCAAAGTGACCATAGATTAGTCACATGTTTAATGATACAGTCTATCATTTGTCAAGAGAATGGACTGGAATAAATGAACTAAAGTTGCTTGGCCTAGAACCCCTGGAACCTCAGGGTGACTCCCCATGTTGTAATGGGAATCATACCATAGCTGGCTGTGCTGGGGGATTCCTGGAGGCACCGAGGGAGGCTGGGCTTGTTCACTCCGCTCAGAAAGCCAAGATGTGCAGACAATGACCAGACTACCCACCAAGATCAGCTAATCGCCATTTGTGTAATGTTAGTGGCATACCCAGCCTGCCCCAAGAAACAAGGCCCTCTGGGTAGAATCAAATTCACCTCCCCAAGCATCCTATGCACCACAGGTGAGCTGTATCCCACAGCTGCACACACATCGGGTGGCTTAGACACTGTTGACTTATTGCTTTACAGTTGCAGTGGCCGAAGGTGTAGAGTCAAGGTGCTGACAGGGCTGTGCTCCATCTGTAACCTGTGGAGAAGTCATTCTTGCCATACTCCAGCATCCCTTAGCTTGCAGTTATATGCAGTCCCTGCTCCGACAGTCATTATGTCTTGTTCAAACTTGTAAATCTTACAAGGACATCAATCCTTTGGTATTGGGGCCTATACAAACATATCTTGACTTTTTGTGCAAAAACCCTATTTTCAAATAAAGTCTCCTTCATGGAGTCAATGTGCTATTTGAATGGATATAAGTAAACATGTAATACTAGGGAAAGCACAACCTGAAGACAAAACAGATATACACGGATACACAATGGTGACTAGAGTTCACCATGGTAGTTCACCATGAATGGAGGAACACTATGGTTTGAGGAAGAAGATGCTCAGGTTTCATGGGATGGGCACATATGAGAGATGGTGGCCACCCCTTGCCAAGCCAGGGCTCACACCCTCCCGACTGTGATCATCTTCAGCATGCCTACCTTCTAGAGTCCCTGTGTAGTAGCACCAACCTGACCTCAGCTACTGAAATCCTACCTACTCACTCTCTAGGTTTCTGTTCCAATTTCAACCCCGTCTTACTGCCTCCCATTCACCTAGCTAGACACGAGGTCACCCACCTCTGATCTTCAATGGTATTTTATCTACTTTGTGCCTTGAACATTGGTCATTTTTGCTATCTTTCTCTCTCTACAGACCACTCCCTGGGAGCACGGCCTACTGCTTACTCAACTCCTGGGCCTCCTGCAGGTGCTCGTAAACACTGGCTGAAGTCAACTGGCAGGAAGATAAAAATAGAAAGAAGTACCGCTATGTTGAAAACGTCACTACAAGGGACCTATGAAACCAAGGGCTGCTAGAACCTTGTGCTCTGTCTGTCCTTTCTCACTGAATCCAGTGACCTCCATCCCTGTGCTATATTTCTTTGAAAACATAAGATCCAAAAGGTAAGCCCCACCATCGGGCACCAGCGGCTCTTGGAAGCCATCAACTACTGTGACCAGAAGTTTCTGTTAGATGATAACGTGAAGTGGTCGCCAGATCTTTGGACATGCAGTAAATCACAACTGGAGGAGGAATGCTATCTTCCCAAGGGTGCTCACAGCCTCTCCTCCAGGACTTGCAACAACATTAGATTATATAGCACGCTGTGATGAATACACTGGTCACCTGTTCTTTCAGATGGAGAATCTGCAGTGGACAACAGGTCCTCTGCCCCAGGTCATGCAGCTTAGGAAAGACAGGCTATCACTAATGGATGGTCTATCATTCATGTTTCTGATGCATGATGCATTCTTTAGGAGTCACGAGGATCTAGCTGTCAGGCAAGGGGAGGAAGAACAAGGATCATGGACTAGTGTCCCACTCTGGAAACTATCTTTATTGACTGGCCATGGTCACATGAATGACAGGACACAGGGAATGGAACGAATCCTTGAGAGTGGTGGCCAGCACTTCCACTGTCAGTGAAACTTCAGGAGAACTAACGTCTGCCAAGGAGCAACAGAGAGGTCGCAGTCAAACAGAAAACAGAGACTCCCACTGTTGCATTATAGCTTTCTTCTTCTAGGCATAAGGCAGTCGGTCCATTGTCATTTTGGAGTAGACAAGTTCAGGTACTACTGTGGAGAGCCATACAGTAGTTCTATGGCAATAGAGCTACTGATACCACCTAGTGTGTGGAGTGAAGAGAAGGTTGTGGGAATGTCACCCAGGATCCATCCATCACTCCCCTTTGCCTTCTCCCAGCCACCTGTGATCTTGAGAGATGCTACAGTATTCAATATAAATAACTGAAAGAGGGACCCCATGATACAGCTTCCATGTGCTCATCATCCATGATAAAGTGGGACTTTGTGGTGATACAATTTTGGGGAGCTCACTTGATCACCTGTAAGTAGCCCCTCACCCGTGCCCTATAAGCAAGCACAATAAACTCACAGGTTTATCAAGTTGGGGTTTGACAAAACCATTACTTTGGTCTGTTACTGGTACCTTCTTGGGGTGAATAGATACTTGTTCACACTTCCCCGGGAAAAGTCAATGCAACACCACCCATCTGTCTCCAGTTTGCATGTACTGATTAGAGGTCAAGCCTTCGATTACCCTGATGCTGCAGCTTTGGAATGTGTGCAGATTCTGGTTTCTGATCTGGTGCGCTCAGTGGACAAAGAGTTACGAGCCTTTAAGAAATTCAACTTTGTGATGATCCTGTTGACCAAATTTTTATTTTAAATATGAGGGTGTGCACCATGTGTGTGCAGTGCCTGCAGAGGCCAGAAGGTATCGGCTCCCCTGGAGCTGGAATTACCAGCTGTGAACCACCATGTGGGTGCTGGGAACTGAACCTGGGTTCTCTACAAGAACAGCTAGGGGTCTCAGTCACTGAGCCATCTCTCCCGCACTCCACATTTTATTCCTAAAACAGACAGAAATTGTAGCCACACCACCCCCACTGATCATTAACAGTTCTAGCCCTGAAAGAGATTCTCATTGACCATTTGAGAACCCGCCTTCTCTGTTGTGACTTCCATCTATCTACATGAAAAAAAAGAAAGAAAAAGTCTCTCTTTGCTTAAGTTTCTACCTCTAAGGCACACAGCCATATGGCAAACTGTTAGGCAACAGAGAGCCTGCATCGGTGGTTAGGAGGTCCTGCATATGTCTGAGGTAGTACCAGCTTAAATGTCAAAGTGTCAAAGAATGCTGTTGGCATAGCAGGAGAATGAATTCAGTGAAAGGTTTCTAGCTGAACGTGACCATCGGCTGAGATAAGGGCCTACCTAGTGCCCCTGACATTGTGCTGACCCTAACAGAGAGTCTTTCCCCTCCTAGAAAGGTCAGCAGGTGAGCCTCAGCACAGGGCACAGTTACATTTCTTTGCTTTACTTGCTTCAGCAATGAATAACCTGGCATTTAGTTTGTTTTTTAAAATTTATTGAAACTTCAATTTCAAGTTTTTCTTTTGGAAGTTGATTCTAGAATTCCTTAAAAATATACTTGAAGACAAGAGTTGAAGAGATAGACGAGCAATTAAGAAAACTTGCAGAGGTCCAGAATTTGGGATATCAGCACCCATGTTGGGTGGTTCACAACAGCCTGTGACTGCAGATCCAGTGGAGCTGATACCCTACTATGGGCCTACTATGGACTTCCACAGACATCCAAACTCATGTGCAAGCATACATGCGTATGCACATGCACGCGCGCGCGCACACACACACACCCCTGAAAACGGACCACCCACAAGGACACTTGTTTCTAGAAAATGAAGCATAGCATATTCCCCTACTTTTTCCACCAAGTACAGCTAAAAACTCTAACTTTCCATGTGACACACACACACACACACAAGACTGTTAAAGATGGGCAGAAATCAGACAAGTAAAGACAGAACAAAAAGGGAGCCTTCCAGATAAATACTCCTTAAAAATATAGACATAAAGCCAGGTGGTGGTGGCACACACCTTTAATTCCAGCACTCAGGAGGCAGAGG
>LOJH01019407.1:5450-21238 GCA_001685095.1 Ellobius talpinus | reverse complement strand
AGGTGGATTTCTGTGAGTTTGAGGTCAGCTTGATCTGCAGAGTGAGTTCCAGGACAGCCAAGGCTACACGAAGAGATCCTGTCTCAACCAAAAATATACATGAAAATCCTTAAGACAACATTATCAAATATAATCCAGAAACATACAAATAGAAATAAACACCATGAACAAGCTAGACTTATTCCAGGATAAGTCTGATATTTAGAAATCACTTAATATGGATGATCGTGTTAGCTGCCATCAAGTTACAGAAGATGAAAAACCAGTGGACAAATCTAATATGCAATCACTATTAAAAAAATGCTCATAAAAGTAGAACAGAAGGAACCCTACTTAGCTTACACAAGAACATTAAAAATGTTCCAGGTAGAGAAAAGACTGTTTGTCCTAAGGTGGAGAAAGGATGGTTGCTCTCACCAGTCTTACTCAATATGGTACTCAAAGTTCAAGCCAATGCAATTAAACAGGAAAATACATTAAAGGCCCGCAGATTAAGAGGAAGAGACAAACTTCTCTCATTTGGGAACTGTCCATGTAGGGAATGTCAAAGAAGTCACAAAACCCTAGAACTGATAAGCCCATTTATCAGTGTCTCAGGGCACGTAAGTAAAAATCAGTTGTATTCCCAAAGAGTAGCAATGAACAGATGGGCACCAAAAGTAAAAATATATACACATTTCAAGGAAAATAAAATACTTAGTGTAAATCTAACAAAATATACACAAAGTTTGTAGGTGGAAAGCTTACATGCTAACGAAAGAAAAAATCAAGTAAGAGACAGATAAAGGAAGAGGGAGGGAGCCATGCCGATGAATTCAACGATCAATGTTATTTGTTCCTCACAATGATCTGGAGGTGTGATGCCATTCTTGTCAAAACCCCAGGAAGGTGTTTCTCAAGATACAGATGAGACCACCTTGAAACGCACATGTTTACATGGGAAGGCAAGGGAACCAGAAGTTAATTTTGATAAATGAATTTTGAAAGTTCTGAATCAGTTTATCCAATTTCAAGACTTACATAGAGTAATTAAGGCTGTATAAAAGCCTTATTTTCTTTTATAGAAGTGTAAAAGAATTAATGGAAGGCTATGCATACATATGTGTACTTTAAACAGATGTGGCTGGAACTGGGTATCATGTCCCTCTGTACTAGAGCACCAGAACTGAGCCCAACTCCAAAGATCACCGCCGTGAACCACTGAGACAGCCTTGGGACCCTGGACGCACCCTTTGAGGCCTTATGCATTCAAGAACACGTCTTCTGATCCCAGCCCTGCTTCCTGCCTAGAACATTTGGATGTGCCTTGAATTTGCACACATATCCCAGACATCTAGGATCAACCTGGTAATCTTGTTGTTATTATTAAGCATTCCAAGTGTGCCTCAGCTGACAATATCATTGGGGTTTGACTGTGATCTAATAACTTTAATTGTCAGCAATTTCTAGGTTCTTCCCACCAGTCCTCATTATTACACTATGGCAATTGATGAGTGTTTGACAACCTAGAGGACATGAATCCACGTCACTCAGAAGACAGTGGCATTGAAGGTCACCTGGATTGTCCTTTAAGATACATGAACTGCAATTTATTTGTGACTCTTTCAGAGATCTATTATAAATATCTCATATGTATTGGGCACCTAACTAGCTGTAAATTCAATGGATATACCCAAATACTGAGTATTTCTCTCAGCACAGTGGCATTTCTTGGCTAAAACCTGAAAATGACAGTAATATCAATGCATTGACTCACCTCATCAATAGTGTGGATGAAACATGGATTTCTCTGTGGTTTTGGAGATTATAAGTCAAAACTCTTGCTACTGGCAGAACGCAAGCATTCCACCCTTGCCTCCACACTAGTGACAAACGGACAACATAATTGCAGTCTGCCTGTAATTAACACACACCCAGCTACAGCAAACACGAAATTTAAAAATGAACAATTACACACTGAAAGAGATTATACGATCAGCTGTGGGGTGGGGGCAGGAACCTATGAATGAGCTGGTGTTCACCAGTTAGACGTGATTCCCTCTGGGCACCTCCTCCCAAAGAGTGTTTTCAGGAAGTGCAGAGAATGTCTGTCTCCCGTGGAGCCAGCAGATCCACAGAGCTGAATTGGTATCTCCAAGCAGGCAATTTTCCTAGTTGTAAATAACCAGTCTCTTTGTAAGAATCAATTAGGAGGTTCCTATCTCTTCTTTGACAATCTTGAGTTCGTCCATCTTCCTTTGTTCATCTCAAAAGCAGGGTTCAAGGGACCCAGAGAGAAAGACCTATATTTTGTCCCTCAGATGTCCTGTAGTAGGCAAGGGGGCAAGTGAGTTTCATTTTTGTATCTTCCCCTCTGAATTCAAGTGGAGTACTTTCAAGTCTCTCTGCTTTTCTACAGTCGGGAACTGGTTGGGACTTGAGGCCTGAAAGAAAACTAGGAGGGCTGTGGGATATTTGCACACTGTGTGAAGGTGTATTGCTCTGACTGGTGTAATAGAGAGCTGAATGGCCAATAGCTAGGCAGGAGGTATAGGTGGTTCTTCTGGGCAGAGAGAGGAAGAGGAGGAGAATCTAGGTGCGAAAGACACCAGGAGACCTAGAGAGGAAAGAGGAGGTACAAGATGGAAGAGAGGTAATGCCACATAGCAGAATGTAGATTAATATAAATGGGTTAATTTAAGTTATAAGAGCTAGTTAAGATGAGTCTAAGCTAAAGGGTGAGCTTTCATAATTAAGAAAAGTCTCTGTGTTGTTATGTGGGATCTGAGGAAAGGCTTGCTACAAGGCTCAGGGTGCAGACCAGCTTCTGCTGCAAGGATGCCGATCACCAGCCTGGCTCATACCCCTGCCATCATTCATCTGATTTATGCTTATAGCAACGGTGATAGCAGCAATGGCACTAAGGACCTATTATGGAATGGCTATCTTAAATGTAAGCTCCTTCAACTGCACACCACTATCAATCCCACTTAGAGGAAACTGAGTCCAGAGAAAGTCATGTGGTTCTTAATTCCAGAGTCAGAAGACTTAAACTCAGACTTATGTCTAGAGACCTTTGAGTAGACCCCAAAGACACATTCATGAGGCCCTGACCTCCCTTTTGCCCAATCAGCAAAAGTTGGTCAAATCCCACTCAATGGAGCATGGGCATTTCCATTAGGTATCAAAAGACTAAGTAGCTGGCACGCCCCCAGCTCCACACAGGTGACAAGTGGCGAAGCTAGGCAGCTGCAGTAGCTGGTGTGGGGCCCAGGACTAGGTGCTCAGACTTCCTGGTAACATCTACACACCAGTCTCCTCCAATGAGAAAGCAGAACCCGCCAGTACCTAGATCTCTTTTTTAAAAAATGAGATGTGCCCTGAAGAGCAATTAGCAATGAGGCAAAGGGCATGGACAGAGAATTTGAGAAACACAACAGACTTTCAGACTTGCTCAACTTTTAGATAAGCAAGCCTGATGAGGAGACCTGTCCAGAAACACTTGGGCATGATCACATTTATGGCCCATTAGAATTGCTTTAATACAGATTATTAAATACTCCAGGCGTTGACTAAAAGGATGAACAAGACAGACAGTAATCTTCATGATAAAAAAGGGCGTGAACACCACATGTGACAGGTGCCACAGGGTCAATGTACACGCCTTTCTCCGGGTGTGCTACTATGTTTATTTCTGTACTTAATGGTGTTTTGGTTTTGAGCGCACTAAAAGAAACACAGAGGTGACCAGAGTGGAGTAGATCAGCACATGCCTGGAGTGCCACAGGAGCCAGGTAAGGTAGCCTGGCTCCTGGGATTCCTGCCTTCTGGCTGGGAGCTCTTTCCACTTCTGCAGCATGCGTGCAGAGCGTTTGATTGTCTTTCTTCTGTCCCTGGTTAGTACCACTGGAGTACTCTTGGAAGAACTGCCCGAATCTTGGATTTGAATCATGGCTCCACGATTTGGCTTATTAACAACAATTCTGATAAGCTCCAATTTTCCAATTAGCACCACCATCCCTATCACTGACACTGGTGTTCTGAGTGATGGAGGAAGATGGCTGAATTCCCCACAGGGCTACAACCGCACTGCTCCCTGATGGTCAGCGACGAGGGGACAAACCTGTGGCCCTGGGTCACTACCGCCCTCAGCTCAAAACAGCTATGAATGTAGCCCAACACAAAACTGTAAACTCACTAAGACACTGAAAAATGTTGTTGTTGTTGTTGTTGAACTCAAATGCATGGCTCTCAAGCACAAACCTTGTAGGTGACATTGTGGTCCAGAGACGCCAAAGGGTTAAACAATCTGGTTCAATACAAACATTCAGATGGTTTTTGCGTGTCTATAAAGCAAGTTCATGCAAAGCTTGAGTTTAAATCTCACTCAGTCTGCTGACTGAACCCATCAGCTGTCTCACCTCAGGCCAACTCTGAACTATAAACTATAACTCTACACTATCCTATAAACTGTCCACTATCATACATACCAAGGTGGCTAAGGGACAAGCAATCCAGAACTACCACGGCAGGCTGCTCTCTGGCTGTGTGACCTCAGGTGACCACATACTTATTTGCTCATACACAAAGTGGAGACGTCTGTACCTCAGGAGAGAACCAGAGACTTGGCTGTATCTGGAGGCCCTAACTCAAGACATCCATTCTTCCATCTAACTGGACAATTGATGCTTCACTATTGTTGCGGACACTCTTCCTCCATGACATGAGCCTGACTCATGCTATTCCAATTGCTTTCTGCTGGCAGGCAGCCCATGAGGAGAGTTAGCTTCAAAGCTAAGGGCTGACCATGGAGTAAGTACACTCTGGGTGTGCCATCATAGAAAACAAGGTCACTCACAAAACACGGGAGCTGCTCTAACTCACCTCAACAGACTTGCTGATTTCCGGCTGATGCCTGGCCCTGGATATTACCTTCAACAAGACAGTCTATCTATTCTTCTTCAACTACTTGCAACCAGAGGAAACCTTGAGTTTTACTAGCTGAACAGCATGTAAAGACAACCTGCAGAGGGCACCTTCCATTTCAAGACAAAGAGTGATGGGGGGGAAGTCAAACCTGCAGCAAAACCTTTATTTTGCCTGATTACATTACTCAAATAGGAAGAGCTGTGGATGATAATAATAATAATAATAATGACGATGTCATTAAAGTAAAATATTTGATACTCACAAGATTAAAAGCTGAATACAGTAATTTCATAATCATGGCAGGATGTTCAGCACTTAATCAACAATTACTCTGGGAAAATGTCCCAATCTTGATGCGTAAGCATCAGAAAAAGGCAAAGGTAAAAGGCAGGAAATCAGTGTCGGGCAGGAGGATAGGGATCCAATCTAAACATTGCATGTGTTATGATAAGAGATCCGCATTTTCCTATCACTGCTATGTGTAAAAATAACAAGCCAGCGACACACACTCCAAACCAAAACACTCTAGTCAAACAGCTATTTTTAAAAATCACTTCACTTAACAGTGACAGAGGCCATTAATTAGGGTCCCTTTGGGGGAAGATTATCAGTTTTATTAAGGTACAGTCTCTACTTTATACAAGAGTTTCTTCGAGCCTGGTGGCAGATAGAAAAAGGAACAGTCAAGGCAGGAAGCCAGAATCTGGGAGTACTCTTAAGGGTCAACTCGGACAGGATCAGAGACAAACTAGACCTCCAGGAAGGTAGGCACTCCTATCTTCAAAGAGTCTGCCAAGGGCTATTATGAAGCCTGCATATACACTCATATCTAGAACACTGAATTAAAAAATCTCCATAAGAGGAAGTCAATCAAAAGCCTTAGGAACCGGTCACTCATTTACAACAGCCCGCTGTCCCTTTTGGCTAAGACGGGTTTTACGACATGAGTTTTATTTTATAAAATTCTTTTTAAGGAGTTGATCCTTCATTCAGAAGGTACTCAATGTGAGCCATGCAAAGACCAGTCTTGAATTTAATTGCCCCTCCCTTTAAGGGGGGCTGAGAAAGGGCAGCCATTAACTTAGACATGGTTTTAGAAAGCCCTTTCCGTCTATTCATCGACTTTGCTGTATTAGTTCACAACAGCACACTGTGTTCGCTACCCCAACAGTCACCGAGCATATGATGAGTTCACGGCTGCTGCCCCTTTATTTCTGAAGAAGACTCATTTTCCTTCTTCCTGTGGGTAAGCACTGCAAATCTGACATCACCAAAAACAACTGAAGCAGCCAATGACAGTGCCAGCTACAGTCACGGGGCTTCAAACAAATTACCCCAACTGTCCTATTTTGCCGCTTTCTACGACCTGTGGAGGTGAGCCAATGCTGTGGATGGGCGCGTGGCATCTCTGAGGAACACAGCTAAAACAGCAGTGTTAGCACTGCATCAGCCTGGGGAACCATAGGAGCTTTTCCCCAGGATGCATCAGTTCTCATAAGGACTCCCCTGAATCCCACCTAACAGGAGAATTAACACAGTCTGGGTATATTCAGTCTGGGTTACACAGGAGAGCCTCTCAACACTTGTGACAATCAAGCTGCCTGGAGAAAAAAAGCTAAAATGAACCAACACACTCCAAAACTTAATCCACAGTCAACCAGTTAAGTCAACAGTCATCAATCCAAACACTCTTAATGTTAGCTATCTAGAACCCCCTTTTATATGAAACCGAGGCAAAATCACCCTAAGAAGCCAAGTTCTCCCCATCCTCCCCCAAAAAACATTATTTGCTTCCTTATGGGGCTGGGGTTGACCCCAGAGCCTTTGGGTTCAGTGTTCTATCCCTAGCAAAATCATTTCTTCAAGCAACAAAGTATTTTCTTAGACATAACCAAAGAATATTGGAAATGGCCTTTCTTGTCTTTACATGTGACATTATAATACAAATGGAACCCTAGGCAAGTTCCCCAAATAACTCAGGAATCTTCAGATATTCCCTCCTGTCTAACTCATACCGCCAAATGTCATCTACAGTCCTTCTAGTGTCTCTTCAGTAAGCAAAAGGACGCGGGGATCTGCCTGTGGCCACAGGGCGCCAGCTTCACCTGCCGACTGCCATGAAAACCTGTGATTTGTGACGGGAGCAAAAGACTAAAGCTAGCACATAAAAAAATCTGTTGTCTGATTTCCTGCATGTGGCTAGGCGTGTGCTAAGACGTAAGCTGAAATGTGTACACACAAAAAGAAATTTGCCCTTTAAGAGAAGATGTGAATAAAAAGTTTATTTCCAGGGCTGGAAGATGGCTCAGAGGTTAAGAGCACCAGCTGCTCTTCCAGAGGTATTGAGTTCAATTACCAGCAACCACATGGTGGCTCACAGCCATCTATGATGAGATCTGGTGCCCTCTTCTGGCGTGTACAAGTTAGCAGAACATTGTATGCATAATAAATAAGTTTTTAAAATATTATAAAAAAAGTTTATTTCCATTAAGATTCTAAGGAAAAGTCACTTAACCTTGCCATCACATAGCTACAACAATGAAGATTCCCACACTTCAGCAGACCGTTGAGAAGGGAAAACATAAGCACACAAAAAGCACATTAGCCCCCATCCGCTCCCATGTGGATGATGAGCTGTGAGAGCTTTGGGGTCCGCACTGCCCAACACCTTGTGTGAATCTTGTCTTCAATGCCTATCAAGCAAGACAATCATGTGCTGCAGGTAGCAATGGAAACTGTGAGAAGGCGCCATGGCGGTGCATGGAACTGAACAAATGCCACTGACAGGCAGACCAGAGCTTGCAGCTAGGGGCGGGCACCAGGCAGGGGCTTTGCTACTTTTCCTGCAATGAGGAAATGCTACACTGAGAACAAAGACAAAGAGAAGCCGAGTGGGAGGGATAGTCTTAATCAGAACGTTGGAAGTGCATTCAACCACTGTGGGAGCCACTGTGTCCTGCCCCTCCTCTTGTCTACTGACCTAGCCCACCATTCTCACCCTTGAACTTCAAACAACAAAGTATTTTCTGGGCAGAAAATTTCCCAGAGCAAATGTTTTATTTGAAAATGAGAACCATTTCACTCTAGAGTTCTCATTTGAAAATTCCTTGGCTTTTGCTGGGGTGGTGATTAAGAGCTTGGTTTGGCCAGGTCCTTTTAAAAGTATTTCTTGCAGTATACCCCGCCCCACCCCAGATCCTCAGCCCCTGGGCTATAAATGATTTATGAAATAAAATAAAGGTCTGCCCACCAGGACCACCATTTGGAACTATGGTTCCATGGGGAGGAAAGGATTTCCAGAGCCGACAGAGACATACTGCGATGTTTTGCAGCACAGTTCTCTGACCTTAACGAAGTGGAGTGTTTCTGTTCGTGTTCCGTACATGGCCTTGGAAACAGCCAGCCAGCCAGGCTCCTGAATATACACAGCAGAGAGAGGTGGTACCTCCACGTGACACTCTCTAAACAGGAGCTCCTGCTTCCCATGCCAGCAGCTGGAACTCCTACGGCTGTCCTCCCAGACTATGGAGAATCAGGGCTCACAGTCCAGCGGGACTTGCAAAATTCCATTCATTGAGTCATTTATTGAGGAGAAATGATAGCAGAAGAGCATAGCCCCCCATATACTATGATGAAAATACTCTCAAATTGATTATGGCAATGCCAGCCCAGCTGCTCCGTGATGCTACTAAAGTCCCCCAGGTTTGCAGCTTCCATGGGTGGACCACACGGCATGTGCATTTGTGAAATGTTACTCAATAAAACATTATCCCTGAAGTCACTGTTTCTGTCAACCCTAAAATATCAGTGGCCTTTCTCGTTACATTATCCTCACTGGGGAGGCCAGGCTGAGGAATCTGTTGACATTTGCAGTGCAGGGTTGTAGATTAAAAGATCCATTTTCCTAGGGACAGGGCGTCATCCAAACCTGGGCACCTGGCCTGCAACAGCTCAAAGGCCTACCAGCTAGGGTTGAGTACCCAGAGCCTGAGACAATGGCTTCTCCATGAGCTCCAAGTCCTGGAGGCCCAACCTCAATTTCTATACCTCTTTTCCCAGGACATATCTGAAAAAGTTCAGATCTTACAGAGAAAATCAAATCAAATCAAATCAACAATAAATAATCTCTCTCCCAAGCCACTGTCCAATGTGAGGACAGAGGTGAGGGAGAGGTTCATCTCCTTCTTCCTTTCCTCTTAATGAATATTCATCTACCCAATTACCTGGCCATCCATCCACCCATCTACCTGTCCATCCTCCCTTCTCCCACTCACTCACCCACCCACCATCTATCCATTCGTTCATCCAAACATCCATCCACCCAGCCAGCCACACATCTTCCCTCCACCTATCATCCATCCTTCCAACCATCCAGTAGATCTCTACTCTCAAAACACACACAGACACACAGACGCACAAACATGAGCAAACCAAACAATGACAAAAAAACACCTTATGATCCTTATCTAGATTACAGCAGCCGCCTTCCTCCTGTCTCCCTTCTACCTTGCTAAGACATTTATGTAAGTTGACAGAACATTTCCAGTCATCTCAATCCCTTCTAGACGTTTCCCATCACAATTAGACCAAAACCCTGTATTTCCATTCTGGTTGCTCATTGCTCTGACTCTGGGTTGGGTTATTTCTTGTTTGTTTGTTTGTTTTGAGGCAGGGTATCCCTGTGTAGCCCTGGCTGTCCTTCAACTCGGAGCCTTTGCCTCCTGAGTGCTGGGACTAATGTGTGCTACCAGTCAAGCCCTCTGCTGCTATTTCAGCCAGCCTTGGCACTTGCCCTCTGCTCACAGAGCTTCTCCTGTCAATAGTAGCACATTTTTGACTTTGTGTCAGTTCTTCAAAAAGGCCTTCCTGAGCTACTTGGTCTAAAGCGAACACCTTACCCTCACCAGAATCTGAACTTTACCTCACTTGGTTCTTAGTTTTGGGCACCCAGCCAGATCTAGACCAAATTACACATTCAATGCTCTGTTACTGACATAGGAAATGACACCAAGGTAAAGACCTCACCACCTACCCACAGTTTCTTGACAGACAGTTTCAAAAAGGCAAACTGATGATTGCCAGTTCAGTTCTGCTCTTCACATTCTTGCAGCTAGGCCTGTGATCTGAAGTTAAGGGTGTGGCGGGCTGTCTGCGGACTCCAGGGATACCTTCTCCTCCCCTTCTCCCGTGGCAAGATTTAGTCTAACTGGACCTGAGACCTGAGAAATGTGGGTGGTGGTGTATTTACAGATAAGAGACTCTAATGAGAGAATGTCAGAGCTGGAGGATTTCTTCTGGAAGGTAAGATAAACACATGCATGTACAAACACACACCCACAAGTGCACATGCACACACTACAGGAGGTCTATGCAAATCCCCTTCACCTGTCAGGAAACAGAGTCAACATGAAATCCACACAGCTCTCAAGAACACAATAAAAACTTCTTTGACTACAGAAATGATTTTGATTCGAAGTAAAAAGAAAAGGCAAAACTTCAATTAAGTAATCTCAAGAGCAAATGATCTAAGAAACAGGCAATTTGGGGGGTGTAATGTAACATTTTTCAAAAAGCCATTTGAATGGTTTAAGCAGCTTATTTGAGTGGAATACTTTAAAATGCCAGGAATTCAACCTCTTGATTTGAGAGCTCTGGAATTCAAGTGCTTCAAATTGAGAAAATAATACACAAGCAAATGGTTGTAATTTTTTCTTTGTGTGTCCTGGCATTGTGTCTCCCACATAGCCGACTCTGCATGGCTATCTTGCCCCAGGACCTTGAGCCTCTCATGGGAAACTACGGGGCCAATACAAACACCAACCCATCTGAATACCAAACATCATTCCAGAATTGAAATTATAAAGAAAGCTCTCGTCTTAAAAATACAAACATGGGGTAAATAAAGAATTTCAGGGGCATGTTGACATGAATCTCCTGAGAGTCTGGACTTCATAGATATGGTCTACTAGCTAAAGCTTGCCAGCAGTGGGGAGGAACATTCTAGGAAGTCCTGGAGTCACATGGTATATTCACGGATCACCCACTGCAGTAAAGGACTGTCACCATCTTTTCCCTTTCGTGGAACACAATCCTTATGGCTCAGGTGAGCCTCTGAGGGCAAATGCTGTCAGAAAAGAGGCTCTTTCTGCAAGCACCTGCTGCAGTCTTTGAAGTGCTGGAAGGCAGCACCAGGTATCCACAGCGGCACACCTTCCGGGATGAATCTACCCAAACAGACACAGCATTCTAGGAAAGAGACGATCATTTCCAAAATTTTTCGTGTAGACATAGTCATGCCGCAAGCGGGTTAATTTGCTACACTGCTCATTTGGAAGGCATTCAGCAAGTACCTATTACAAACCGGGGACGCTGGCTACCGAGAAAAGGCTCACGGTCGCTGTTCATTCAGGAGAAACAGACACAAGCCAGCCATGGGACAATGCCATAAAAGACACAGCAGCGTGTAGGATTCCAAGAGGAATTTTGGATATGATCCTATTATAGCCCATGGGCCAAACCTGCATGTTCTTCCCTAACCAGAGCTTCTGATGGTCTGAACATATTTTTATTACTGGGAAAAAATAAAAAAGAAAAATATTTCCCGACACATGAATATTATATGAAATCCAAATATCAATGTCCATAAATAAAGATTGTTTTTGGACTGAGTCATGATCATTAATGCTCATTTAATCTGTGGTTGAACAAATTCGGTCTGCAGCAGAATAAAGCCATTGTATGACATGGAAAGCTACAACTCTTGCCAGGTGGCCTTTCCCAGAAAAGGCACATGTGTGTATCCTTGGATTAATACAACAGAGCTTGACTGAAGTTTGGGGTTTCATTTTTCAAAGTGGGATATAAATATATGCGAAACCATTTAACCTCCAGCTTGCTGTGTGATAATTAGTGACAGAACACTCTAGAGAGAGCCCACAAAAACTGCTGGTTATAAAGGCAAATGCCCTTTGATGTCTCCTTTTACAGAGAAGAACCTAGACTTGAGACATCAAATTTTTCCTTTAGGCCATGGAGAAGGGGGCAGTCAGAGAGAAAAACGTGTACCCAATGCTGTTGACCCAGAAATGCCTAGACAGGGAAAAAAACAGGACCAAGACAGAAAGTTCTAGGTTTATGTTTAAATCTTTAATCAAAAGGGAAACCAAACAAAACTCCTGCTTATGAGCAATGCCACTGTGAAGCCACGGTGTCTCTGTGTGGCCTCCAATCCTGTCTGCCCTCCATCTCCCAGATGAGTCCCGCCCCCTAGAGCAGTCCTGTAATCACTGTCTCACTGGTCCATGGGACATCACCACAGGCTACCTGGCTTACGTCACAATCCCCTTCCTTTACTGGATGTAGTACTTCTCTGAGCTGCCTGAGCCATCATCAGGTCCCCAGCTTCTCAGACCTGGGAAGACAAGATTTCCAGTCTATGTGAAGACTCAAAGACTGGCCTACAAAACTCATCCCCAAAGCACTTTGCATACTTGAAATAGGAGCTCAGTTACATGTGTGTGAACATGACACTAACTAGTCAAGAGCAACTCAAGATCTACACGATTTACATGGAAGACTGTGGGATGGTCTTCACTTGGTTCACCAGGACACAGGGTGGTATATATGGCGCACATCGAGTTAATCATTGTATTTTCTTTCCACATGAATATCACACTCAAGCTCTCTCCCCTTTATTAAGTTATGTCTTCATTGCTATTCTATTCCTTTTATACCCCTCAATACAGCATGCTTCCCGGCATCTACAATAACATTTCCATGTCCAAGCAACACATGGGCTACTCCTTTCCCACACGCTGTAGGAAATGAAAAGCAATCATTTACAAAGGGTCCATGACTTTGAAGCACTTACATGGAGAGAAACTGTGCATCATGGGAGAGGAAGAGGGAAGGATGCATATAACAAACCCAAAATTAAATTAATTTTGAGTGATTCTTAATGCCCACTCAACAGATGAAGAGGTTAAGAACTGACTCAGATAATAATTCAGTTAACCAGAAGGGAAACCCTGGAGCATAGAGCCTAAGTTGTTACGTCAACTTCTGGAAGGAAATCATGCTACCATAGGGCATGAAGATACCCAGGGAGCCAGAAGGCTACACTGACCTAAGCCTCAGCTTTCCACGAACCTCTGGGGATAACAAGTGAAAAATAAGCAGAAATACTGTTGCATTAAAAAACTACAAGCCTGGCATGGTGGCACGTGCCTATGATCATAGCACAGAGGCAGGAGCATTAGCTCAGGGTCTCCCCTATAACATATTGAGACTAAGGCTACAGGAGACCCTGCCTCAAAAAAGCCTACCTAAATATAGACAATACAAACTGGAATTTTGCATTTGCATGGGGTGAGGGAGAACAGCACTATCTAGCATGTGGGTAGATCTGAGGCACCAGGATGAACAGGTTTACTGGGGAAGGGTGGCTTCTGTTCAGCGATTGGCAAGGAGGAGGGCTTACAAGGGTTTGTCAAGGGCACTGAGTACCTGCAGCTTGGTCTACATGCGAATCTTGGGGACTGAGTCAGGGACTGCCTGAAGCCACCAATTTGACTACAAATGGCTTCCTTGTCAGTATTCATCAAGGGCAGAATGGAAGCTGCCCTAGGTCTGGAGAATACAGGCCAAGGAGAGTGCACATTTGGTGGCATCCTTAGCCTGTTTAAACAAGGTTCATGGGCATGGAGAAAGGGCCTCCAACAGGGATCCAGCGATTCCCTCTAGGCCTAGGGTTTGTTAAGCAAGTGATCCAGGGAAGGCTTCCAAAGGTCAGCACATCTTTGCAATGCTTCAAGGTGGAGATTTGGGTCAAGTTCAAATCACCTGTTAGGTGTGGTCTCCCTTTTGCTAGATGTTGTCCCCAAGGAGGGGAAATAAAGGACTCTTCCCTAGCACACCTAGGCCAAAAAGGGGGGGGGAGGAAAAAACTTTCTTTTAAAAGTGCAGGGTGGGAAAAATGGTATGTGCATGATATTTATTCTCAGGGTCATGTCTAAAAAGTCTGGCTAGTGGGAACAAATTCCTTTGGGCTGGAGCACCAAGCCAACTTACCAATGAATAGAAGAGAATCAACATTCAACTAAGGCTCATAGAATCGGAATGTGAAGACACATGCCCATTATAGGCCTCCAAATATTAATAAATAGTAAAAATATTTGCCATCACCCCCCCAACGTCTCTGTACTCTCTTGCCAGCCATCAGTGCGGAGCCCCTAATCTGGCCACTTCCTGATTCTGCTGTCCCCATGTAGGCTCCGGCTCCATTCTCCAGCAAATGCTATCCTGGCCAAATTCTGTATCTGAGTTTGTACACGGCACTTGGCTCCATGCCGGCTGCAAGGATCCAAGGTCACGGCCCCCTCAAAGCATCCAGCACTGCCATCTCGGTATTCTGGGCATCAGTATCTTAGTACTTGTCAGTGTGCCAGTCCTATAGTGTCAGTTAAGGGAGCCGGCTGCTTCCCTCAGGGGTGTCACCTGCTGACCTGCATGACATGACCACTCACTCACTAGCCCTATGGAACTTGTGCTCAGTTTCTCCAGCTAGGAAGCAGAGTCCTGATAGCATCCCCTCCCCAGGATTTGCAGGGATGGAGAGAAAAGCGAGCCGAGGTGCCGAGAACTGAGTCTGGGCTAGGGAGAGCCATTTCCCAGCATCGTCCCATGACTCTCTACAGCACTGCCTGACCGCACAAACCTGGAAGGACTCACAATGCAGCCAGCACACTCCCCACACAGCATTCTAGCCACACGGGCAGGCTGAGGAAAGCGAGGCACCTGGGCAACAATGCAGGCAGGGGCCACTCACATCTGCCTGCAGCTGCTCTGGAACACATGCCAGTACCTGTGAAATTTCCTGAACTCAAAATTTCAAAACCAATCTGCCCAGTCAACAAAAGCCACCTGTGTTTCAATGTCCCGGTGCTGCCCATCCCCCATCAGCCTGTGCACTCCACCCAGCGTGCAGGATCCCTGGTCTGCTTCCGGTGCCTGCCATGATGGCACACACCTGTAATTCCAGTACCAGGGATAGCAGAGGAAGATCAGGAGTTCAAGGCCAGGATGAGGCCAAGCTGGGTTATGAAAACTGTTTCAACAAAACAAATGACAACCTAAAGAACAACAAGCTTCCACTTCTGAGCACACACAGCCCCTCCAGTGTTCAGAAGAACGTTGTGTCCCTCTCACCTTTTCAGAGGCAGCGTCCACAAGGCCACCTTTGCTGATCACACCCTGGCCTCCACAGCCCCACACAGCCCTCTGCAGACCAGCTCCCACTGATGAGCACTTAGAGGCACTTAGCGGAGATGGCGAGAGTGACCTATTGACTGTGGGGATCAATGAAGCTTCGTTATCCCCAGGTGAATTTCCCACACTGGCTCATCTGGGGCAGTTCAGATCCTCAGGGGCCAAGTTCCTGGAGGCCAGAGACTGCTCTGCGACACTTGCCTGGCATCCAGACAAGCAAGCGACTTCCTATCAGAGCCTCCTGAGGGCACGGACAGCTAAGGACACAGTGTACTATTAAGCATCTCTCAAGATATTTATACACTGACACTGTCATTACTAGCCACAAACAAATGCACACTGCTGCGTTTTGCTTTCATTTCCACAAACATGGTGATTTGACCAGTGTCTGAGTTTCTGCCTGTGCAGATTCAAGCCAGACACAGAAGACCAAGGGTTGTGTTTCTACCCGGCACAGGCTGCCTTTGAAGGTGAGGCCCACTCACCCCCCCCCCACTCTACTAGATCCTAAGGGTGGGGAAAACATTAAGTGTAAAAAGCCTTTGGACTGATGTAGGAGGGTCTATGTGTTACTTTTATTGGTTAATAAAGAAACTGCCTTGGCTTTTTGATAG
>LOJH01019406.1:0-16257 GCA_001685095.1 Ellobius talpinus | reverse complement strand
CTCTCTCTCTCTCTCTCTCTCTCTCTCTCTCTCTCTCTCTCTCTTCTTTCCTTTTCCTTTTCATATTGTTAGGGGCCAAGGACTCCATTTTTCTAGTTAAGCATAATGTTAGAATCTGATTGATTTCTATATTGTTCCCTATGGTTTTTTTTCTTTAGTTGTGTCCCTAGTTCATGGTCAATTTGTTTACCTTATCCTTCCTCTATAATCTTGTGATTTACATGTCATAAATTGCTTCTATTGTTTCATGGCATGTTTCAAGAATGCTTCGTGGTATGTTTCGAAAACTGGCTAACTAAATTACTAACCACAGACTTTTGTCATCATTTCCTATGTACCTCAGGCTTGAGCTTGACTATGAAAAGGCTCCCTTGCTTTTCAGTCAGGGCCATTTTGATTTCCACCTTGGTCTGGCCGTAAAACACATTTTTACTTTGTAGCATTTCAGTGTTTGTGCCTGGTTTTCGATGCCGTAACAGACATCATTTCATCATTTAAGAGTCCTCAGTGCCTTCCATATATGTCTATGTCAGCATTGATGGGGGTTAAGTTTCCATACCAGTTGACAGAGAAAATGTGCCTCAAACCATGTCTTCTTCCTGGGCTGCAGAAAAATTGCGTCCCCAGGGTTTCACATGGCTATGCTGCAGTCCCGGGTTTCAGCCAGTGGGAATGCATGGGGTGTGCAAGGACTCTCCTTCCGAGGCTGGAGCCAATACTGTCAAGACATCAAGCCGTGTAACAGAAACAGCTTAGACGCCCCAGGATGGAAGGTACCAGGGAGAGCCTGTGTTTCCTATTGACAGGTGACACAAGAAATGTCATGGTGTGGAGGCTAGTGTCCCTCTCAAGTCTATGTGTTGCATTCCGAATCCCCAAGGTGCTGGCATTAAGAAGTGAGGGATTTGGGAAGTGAAGAGGTCAAAACCAGAGTCCTCTTGAATAGGATTAGTGTCCCTTTAACAGAAGCCTGGGGGTGACCCCTACTCACTCACTCCCACCCTGTGTCTACAGAATCCTACAGAACGGAAAGACATTGTTTCTGGGGAAATCTGCTGGTCCTTCCTGCTCCTAGCACAGTGAGACGTTTCTGTTGGATATGCCCTTAGCTGAAAGTATTCTGCTGTTGTCATAACAGACAAATGGGTTACGAATTGAGGCTTTAATGTATCAGGCAAGGCTATTTCAGGATTTATTAGCTGTTGTAGCATAATCTGGGGCGCTCAGCACCAACATAGTGTGGCTCTTTCTGGGCTGCTGTGCTTTGACGGGGTTTAGTTCTTTGTCAGTCTTTGTCTCCCCAGTGGTGAGGCTAAAAGCCCACAGCACCATGCCAGGCTTTTCACATTGGTTCAGGGGATCAAATGCAGGTTACTGCCTGAACTATCTTCTCCAACCTTCAAACTAATTCTCAGTAACTCACAAAATGAGCTCAGCTGCCTCTGCCTCCTTAACCCTCTGCTTCTCGAAAAGCCTCTTGGGGTGATCTGCTTTCTGTTATAAAATTTAAAAATCAACTCCTGTGAGTTTATTGAATTGAATTTTATAGGTTCACAATTTGGGGAGGACAGACGTGCTCACTGAGTCTTCTCATCAAGAGCCACAGATTTCCCAGTTTGGCCTTCTGTCATGTCTTTTTAAAAAATGTTTTATCTGAGCTGGAGAAATGACTCATTGGTTAAGAGCCCTGGCTGTTCTTCCAGGAGACCAGGGTTCAATTCCCAGCACATACATTGCAGCTCATGACTGTCTATAACTCCAGTGCTGGGGGACCCAACACCCATGGCAAAGCACCATTGCGCATAAAATAAAAGTAAATAATTTTTTTAAAAGCATGTCTAGAAAATAAAACTTTTTATAAAGTTTAATCTATTAATCTACTGCATATTTTAAAACCATGCTTGTTCTAATAGCATTACTTTTCTTCTATAAACCATAATTGAATTTTCCATATCATAGTCCTTTGTTGCCAAGATATACAAATGAAGCTGATTTGGGGATGTCGATTTTCTTACTCCTCTCTTTGTGTGGTGTTTAAGTTGTCAGCTTGACACAATCTAGAATCACCTCAGAACAGAGTCTCAGTGGAATTGTGTAGTTAGCTGGCATGTAGAGGGGTTGTTTTTCTGTTTTGTTTTGTTCTTCGAGACAGGGTTTCTCGGTAGCTTTGGAGCCTGTCCTGGAACTAGCTCNCTCTGCCTCCCGAGTGCTGGGATTAAAGGCATGCACCACCACCGCCCAGCTAGAGGTGTTGTTTTGATGACATTAATTGTCATTGGAAGACCCAATCCACCGTGAGCACCAGCATCCCCTGGCTTGGGGTCCTAGACTGTCCAGAGAGGAGAGAGCACTGAGTGCGGCATTGCCTCCACTCTCTCTGCTCTTCACAGTGGATGTGACTAGCTAGTTCACATTCTATTGCCTTGATCTCCTTACGACAACGGACGGCAGTCCGGAATTGGCAATGACCGTAAACTCTTTCTCCCCTATACTGTGTCTGTCCTTGTGTTCTGTCACAGTGACTGGAAAGAGAACTCATTTGGTCATTTTAACGTAGTTATCTGGAGACTTTTCTCTCTGCAAACAGTGCAAACAGAAGAGCACACACTTATACGCTGCTTTCATTTGACTGCTCAAGAAGCCTTTGGTGGAGGAAGGGCCTCCTACGTTATCCTGTTGCCTGGCGCTCCCAAAAATACTGAGTAGGAGTGGAGATGAAAGGTGGTTTACAGTTTTTAAGGTTTCACCATTAGAATTCTTATCGTCGGTGCCTTTTGTCTTCACTGAGCTTTGATCACGACTGGTTGTGGGCTTGACGTGTTCTTATGGGTTGAGCATATGGGTTTTCTGTTTTACTTTCTTAATCTGGCAAGTGTGGTTTCAGTACTTATGCGCTGGAACCTGTTTTGTCACATTTGCTTTGTGTGAAAACACTTTCACTCCTTTGTGCAGTGCAATACTTGCTAGGACTGAAGAGCTCCCAGTGATGCTTGCACAGTCTGAGGGGTGAGCTAGTGTGACTCAGTATTAAATTACTTTGTTTGCAAACCATTTTCTCAGAGAGGGAGGATCTCTTAGCATATTTATTTCTGCAGCTCACCATCCAATTTTGCTGTAGGAGACAATTATACGAAGAGAAAAAGAAAGCCAGGGTTGGAGAAGTGTAGGTACATATGGAAGACTATGTTACCTAGAGTAGGGCTATCAGGTTTGCAGTATCCTCTAGGTAACATTGTAAGAACTGTGGTGTTTAAATTAAAATAAATCTATGTCAGGGGCATTTTCCGGAAAAGAGGTGTTTTCTTTTATATTTGAACAAATATTATCACTAAAATATAAAAATACATGCTTTTTAAATCAGGAAAATATTTTCCTCCTTGCTTGATTTAAAATTAATCTCTAGAGTTGGGTGTGGTGGTACAAGTCAGCAATCTAGCATTCAGGAGGTTGAGACAGTAGGATTGTAAGTTCTCAGCAAGCCTGGGCTACGCAAGTTCAAGGCCAGTCTGGGGTAACAGCAAAACACTGTCTCAAAATAGCAATAACAATGATGAAATAACTTGGAAAAAACTTAGATTTTGCTTCCAGTTGAGATGGAGAAATAAGCATCAAACAAACCCTCTGCATGAAATAAATCAAAACCTGGGCAAAACGGATGAAGCAATGATGCTGAAGACACTGGGCATCAGCACTGTGACCAAAGGCAAGGCAGTAACCTGAACTGGAGCCTGGAGCACAAAGGAAGATGTTGACAGAAAAACTCACAGCTGTTTCTTGAAGTTTAGTGAACGACGGCCAACCGGAGCTGGCTTCTTGGTTTTGACAAATATGGAGAGATAATGTAAGGTGATGGCACCAGGAGGGACAGGGTCAGGGGTAGCAAGAACTCCACTGCGTTTCCTTTGCCAATTTCCTGTTGGTACTCATTTTTTAAGATTTATTTTCTGTGCCTTTGTCTCTCCCTGTCTCTCTCTGTCTTTCTCTATGTGTGTGTTTGCACGGGTTGTGTGCACGAGTATGCCAGTGTGTGTGCATGTGCACACATACATGTGTATGAAGGTGTACCTACAGAGGCCAGAAGAGTGCCCTGGAGTTCCTATAGCTGGATCTGGAGGGGGCTGTGAGCTGCCTGCGATGGGCACTGGGAACCAAACCCTAGTTCTCTGCAAGAGGAACAGGTGTTCTTAAGCTCTGAACCATTCAACTCCCTAAAAATGCATTGAATAAAAGATTCCACTAATGAATTATACCAAGAACTGTGTAAGTACAGAGGAGATGATTATAGCTTTGGGGAAGGGATATTATCAGCAGAGGCGCCACGGAAGCCGTGCTGGAGAGTTTTCTGTCACCTTGAAACAGGCTATAGTCATCTAAGAGGAGAGAAACTCAGTTGAGAAAACGCCTCCCTAAGATGGGGTTGTAGTCAAGCACAGAAGGTGTTTTCTTAATTAGTGATTGATGGGGGGGCTTAACCCATTGTGGGTCAGAGTTATGCTGGACTGGTTGTCCTGGGTTCTATAAGAAAGCAAGCTGAGCAAGCCAGGAGAAGCAAGCCAGTAAGCAGCACCTCTCCACAGCCTCTGCATCAGGTTTCGTCCCCAGTTTGAGGTCCTCCTTGGTTTCCCTCATTGATTTGGGACATATAAGCCAAATAAACCTTGTCCTCTGTAGATTCCTTTTGGTCATGGTGTTTCACCACAGCAATAATAACCCTAACTAAGACAGAAGGGATAACAGACTAGGACAGGCTGTCTGAGGCTGAACACAGGAGGTCATCGGTCTCTGCTGGGGAAATGGCAACCTACTCATTCTTCCAAGTTTAATACGTGGGTGTTCAGGGAAGGAGAAGAATGGTAATTAAACAGAAACAAGTTTAAGACGTTATATTATTCTTCTCCTGCATCCCTACCTCTTAGACCATTGAATCTGAGAATGTATAACTGAGCGCAGAGTTCTGAAAATCATTGGCAACAGAAAAAGGTTTCTGAATGCATGAACTTGAGTTTCACAAAAAGTCATTAAATGAATTTTGGCTTGTGGTTAGGACAGAATTCCCAACAATTTCTGAAATGATTCTAACATACTTTTCCCATTTTATAGGAATTATTTATGTGAAGCAGCGTTCTCAGCCTTGACTGCATAAAATGTAAATACTGATTAACGTCGAGAAAGTTGAAAAGGATCGGTGTCCTATAGTATCAAATGTCCCAGCAGCATTTACTCCTCCGTGTAAAAGTAATCAAGTGCCTCCATCTCATTAGTTTGCAATTTTTCATCTTTATCAAAGAATAAGATTATATGTATATATATACTGAAGAATTGTTTTAAAATGAATTTCTTGATGCGTCATTTTTTGATAGATGCTTACTTTGTGTACCTATTTTATAGACCTACAGACACAGGGTCACATAAAAATTCCTCAGGTAAAAGGCATTGAGGCTAGAAAAGTCTCAGGAAGTCCTTCCATAGAGAAGATTTTGAAAGCCCACTGGTAAACTGGGTCTTCCTCTCATAGTGACTAGGAGTAAAGAGAGAAGCGGGATTGACAACAGGATGGAGGATGCTTTTGTCTGCAGAAGTGATGAAGTTATTTTGAATTCTGAACATCACTGAAAAGAGGAAAAGGTGGCTCATAGAACAATAGTCTGGGAAATTGGATATCAATTTCTGGTAGAAGTTTAGCATAATCTATTCAAACCACTGCTTAAGGGCATATGTTTAAAGCTATGTATTGAATCATTATTCAGAGTGTCAATGACTAGGAACGTATTTGCAGATATCCTGGGGCGTTTTCCAGTTGTAAAGAATGACTTTGATTTATAACAGTTAACTTGGGGGATGATTTTTATGATATAAGGTGTTAAAATAAGATGTTGCAAACTGAAATATGGTACCTATTTTTGAAAGAAATAATTTAAAAAAAGAAAAGAAAAGTACTATGTATTAAAAGCAGGAGAAAGTTATGAATGAACAAGGAACATGTTGTGAACTCTAGTTTGCATGGCTATCTGAGAAGAAGAGAGGGCAAATACATTGCAGCCATCAAATCTTGTTTATTTGTTTTTGTTTGTTTGAGTCAGGGTCTCACAATGTAGCTTTAGCTGTTATGAAACTCACTATGTAGACCAGACTAACCTCAAATTCACAAAGATCTGCCTGCCTCTGCCTCCCAAATGCTAGGATTAAAGGTATTCACCACTATGCCTAGCTAATTACAGTTGTTTTAAGAAGAAAGGTCCATCTGGGTGTGATGGCCCACTTTTAATCCCAGCACCTAAGAGGCAGAGGAAGGTGTATCTCTGTGAGTTCCCGGCCAGTCAGAGCTACATAGAGAGACCCTGTCTCAAAAACAAAACAAAACAAACAAACAACAACAAAGGAAGACAAGAAGGAAGGAAGAAAAGTAGGTTTTAAAAGTTTCAAAAATAATTACGTTATCCGAAACTGATGTAGAATTATACAGAGAGAGATAAATGAATAAGAAATGCCTGAAAAAAATGGCTACTGGCACGCTAAAGAGATATTTTTCTCCTGGTGGCATAATTTCAGTATTTTTTAAAAACTTCTTTCTTTTTAAAAAAAATAAAAAGAAATCCTATTGTTTTATTTAATCAGAAAAAGAAACAAAATCAAAATATTAAAGCCATCCTTGACTGCTTTAATTCTGCTCTTTTTAGTTTAGTTAGTGCAAGCCATTGTTTTCTCCAAGGACCTAACACCATTCTAGTGGCAGTGAGAACCCTCTCCAAGGACCAGCCTAGAATGTCAAATCCATTAGCATGACCAAGAGCACTCCCTTTAGGGAATGGCCAGTCTCCTTCCCTGTCCTGCCCAGCATTTACACTGTCGGGTTATGCTATGACTTTAACCCTTGCAACTGTCCTGGAAGCCAGACAAGGAAGTAGAGTAGATTCAGAGAGCCAGAGTTGAATATTCTGCCACAGAGTGAGCTTCCTGATAGCGACAGAGCTGATGACCCCTCTACTCTGGGTTCCCAGTGACGCAGCTTGCATACCAGCAACGAGCTAGGCACAATTGCCCTAATGAGCAGCAAAGCTGGGTCAGTCGCCAAAGAGACATGACCCTCTGTGAGCTCTGGAGTGAAGAGAACACAACATTCCCAGGGCCAGGACTGACGGACAGCCAATGAAACTATTTCTCAATCTCTACAATCAAAATAAGTTAAAGATAAGTGATGAGACGGACTGAAGACAAGCTACCGCAATCAAAAGTCATAATCCATTGTCTAGGTTCCAGGCTGAAATCCGTACTTATCCTAGACTTTCTTGCCAGAAGAAGGATTCAGATACTCCCAAAAGAGCACCAGCACTCTAAGAAGTGTCTAAAAGCAGCAGTTCTCAACCTGTGGGTCGTGACCCCCTTAGGGTCACATGTTAGATCTTTACATTACGATTCATAGCAGTACCAAAATTGCAGTTATGAAGTAGCAATGAAATAATTTTTTGGTTGGAGGTATTCACAACATGAGGAACTATATTAAAGGGTCACAGCATTAGGAAGGTTGAGAACCACTAGTCTAAAAGGATCCCGACTCTTTTCTGCAAGAGTTCTGCCCAAGCTACTCTGAACACTGCACAAAAGAGATGCGCCAACATCCTGAGGACTGCTGGCCGCAGGGTCTGCACCGACATCCCACTCCGGGCATCCAGGGTCCCAGACTAAGTCCAAATCAAAGTGGGTGCACTGGACCCAGAAATCTAGAATTACCCAAATGCGTAATTCCAATGATCGTGTTGGGAGTTGGCGTAGCCCCAACACGGTTCCTTTCTCTTAAGGTAAACGTTACTATAATGTGTGTACTGGGGGAAGGATCTGAAACTTCCTCCTCACCAGCCCTGAGGGGGAGATTTATAAAAGTACCAGTGTGTGGCAGGGGACAGGGAGGTGTGGTCGCGGCCAATCTTAGCATCACGTCTGTGGTGACAGCATTGCAGTTAATACCTCCCTCACCCCCAAACCCTCATTCCTCCACAGATTTGGATGACATCTCTTCCCAGGAAACTGCCTGCATATCAGTCTCCATCTCAGAGTCTACTTCCTGGGGACTTTGGCCAGAAACAGATACAATTCTACTATGTGAGGTAAATTACAAAGAAGGGCCACAGAGTCTTATGAGAGAGCTGGCTAAAAGAATGGAAATTGGTTAAGCATGCAGGCCAACAAACAGAAAGACTATTAAAAAAATAAACATAATAAAGAAAGCTTATAATTTTATTTAACCAGAAAAAAAAACCCAAACAAACAGAAACATTAAATCCTTCCTTGAGTAAAGAAGGCACCATGGACCTCAGGGCTGTAGAGCCTTTCTCTTTGTCTCTTATTACTATAATAAACAGAGCGCCACCCTTGTGCAGTATAGTTATCTTAACATGTCTTATTCTATGAATAGTTGTAGGAGTTTTCTTGTTTGGTTTTGGTTCTGCGTTTTCAGTGGCTGAGGCTGAGCCAGCTTCAAACAGCAACTGAGGTTGTGCCAGTCACAGGCTGCTTCATGGTTAGACCAACTGAAATAGCATGCAGAGAGTCAATGAACCATGCTCTTCCGTTCCTGCGTGCCCATTTTTTATACCCAACAGGATGGGGTCCTCTGAACACGCTTCCAGAGCTGGGGTATTTGCAAGGTGCTCTCTTCACTCCAGTTAACAGATGGATTGAATGAACCTGAAGTCTTTTTGTTTTGGTTTTTAACAAGAAAGACTGAAAATTTTGAACCGTGCCTTCACTGGAGATGGTAGTCTAACTTTTGGATGGAGACACTTTATATTTTAATATAACTCAAGGTCTGTCTGTTACTTCAGAGTGGGCTGAAAAGCCATGAGATTTTTCTGATCTGTACATCAGTGAGGAAAAATAATCCTACTATGAAGAATGCCCAGGGGCAATGAAAGATGAAAAAGAAAGGTGTACTTTTGTTGAATCTCTGTAGTAGTAATTACAGCAGTTGTACAGGAAATAGTTGAGAAATTTTTACACTAAAAATAGAATAAAAAGTATAAGCACAGAGGATGAATAAACAGGCGATAGATACCAAGGTACATAGGTGGATAGACACATTGAGAGCAGATGGAGGTCGTTAATAGACAGGCGATAAATACCTAGGTACGTAGGTGGATAGACACATTGAGAGCAGATGGAGGTCATTAACAGACAGGCGATAAATAGGTACATAGGTACATAGACACATTGGTAGCATGGAGATAGTTAATAGAGAGATGATAGATAAATGGATGGATGGATAGATAGCTGATAAAGATAAATGATAGAGAGATTAGGGATACATAGATAGAGCCACTGATAGCTGATAGAGGTAGATGGTAGGGAGATGATAGATGAGGAGATGGATAGATAGATGGGTAAATAGTCCCAGGATCTGAGGTTGTTGTATGCTTTGCCGTGTTTGGGGGCCACTGGTGTTCTGTATCTTGAGATGAAAATGATGCATCAGTGGAACTAAACTGAAAGAGTAACTGGTATCCGGTACCCAGCCAGAAATGAACAACCAAAAGCATGTGTGCTGTGGTCTACGATGCCCTCCATGCCTTCCTCTCTAAACCCTTCTCTTCTTTTCCATGCATATCTCTCCTTTTTCTTTTTCCATTGGCCTGGGCTGACCGGCTGCAGCTAGATAATTATCGTGCAATACAATTAATGATTTCCTTTACAGGATTCTTGCTGGTGTTTTATTTTCTACTATTTCTAGTATCAGGCCTCATAAAATCATCTGAATATGGAAATGTGGACCTCAGCTGTCCTCCTTCTTGGCATATGGTAGTTATGCCTTTAAGAAAGCTGTTTTGTTCTCACGGTTCCAGGGCATTTCACTGATGAGAGTTATCAAAATCCACCTACAAATCAACCCCGAGGAGATTGCTCGAGGGCAAATGTTATTAGGAAAATGATCATGGCGAGAAAACAGTAACAAAGAACGGCTTCGGGGAAATGCCGACTGGTTGTTGCTTTCCAGAAAGGTCTAAATTCTAACCCCCAGAAATAAGGACTTACCAAAGGCTGCCACTTTGAGTGAAATTAGATTTCTCTTTTAGATGTAGCGATAGGTTATTCCTGAAAAAAACAGAGCTCAGAACATTGAGGGAAGAGGCTCATGTTATTTCTAGGGCAAGGATGAGAGTTCAGAGCTCAGAGACGCTTCTGTCTCCCATGTGCCTATTCCTTTTCCTCTCTCACATGTGGGTCCCCCAGGTACGGACAGGCACTAAACATTTTCTGTGTAGCCCTATTTGGCTAAACTGCCTGGTATATGAGTCAAACAAGCTCCTAAATAATAATGGATTTCCTCCCTCTCCCCTCATAGCCAATGATGTCATCTCTACAATAAGCAACTTGGAGATGGTGTTATCAGCCTTGCTCCTTCAACCTGCCTTATTTTAACAACAGACATTCACCAAGGTATGGAATATTAGAACCAACAAAGATCTTAAAATTATGCTTATTTGAGGATTAATAAAATATAGACATATGAGCCACCAACTAACTGTTCTGGCAATTCTGATCCTTATATCGGTTCATTAGTAACTGCTCTTTCACAATGAAATTTTCTTCTTGTTACTTGAAAGTCACCCTGAACAAAACAGAATCAACCGGCTACTATAAACACAGCTTCAGACATGCACTATTACCCCAATGATGGATTAGTCTATGGGCTTTATGACACAGAAAAGGGTTCCATGGATGGACTTCTCCCCACCTGTATTATGTTCAAGTGTCCTTTCTCACTGTGATGCAGTAACGCGAGACAAGGATCTATCTCAAAGACAGCTAGGAAAGAGCTATAGAAGCAAAATAAAGACAATTCCAAAATTACATATAAATTTTAAAGCTTAGAATTGACTAGTCAGTTATAAGACAACATGTATGCTCCAACTGTCACTGCATGTATTATGTATGTTCACATGCATTTATTTGTGTTCTAAGCAGTTTATAGTCAAATGTCCTCAGGAAAACAGTCTACTATGCAAATGAGGAAATAGTTAAGATCCTCTGTGTGTCCACTCAACTCAACTTCATGTCATAGTCTATGCTCCATGCCTGTGCTCAATCCAGATCTGTTTCCTCTATCTATCCTCCTTTCCTCCTGTGCTCTATGGACAAGATGAAAGTAAATAACACATCTATTTAGTTGATGTATCTATTTGTTAAGACAGGAAGAATATGTCATTAGATATGTATGTGAAGGTACCCTCAATTCATCCAGATCCCATTTATTTATTTAATCTTCATAGCCACTGAATAGACTTATTGCACTGGTTTAAAAAAATGAGAACGGAAAATGAGAAAAAAAATCTAGTGGTCCCCTATCATCCGAAATCATGTTAAGTCTCTGAAAGCACTGGCCTTCACACAAAAACCCTTTGCTCTCCAGCCCAGGACACTGCTTCTGCTCTGTGAGACATAAACAAGCAAGGAGGAGCCAGTCCCATCTAGGACCGGGGTGTTACCTCTGAAAGGCCAGGCCATGCTGCTCACAGAGGAGGATGGTTACCAGGACTCCAAGGCCATAAAGCTTCATCCCAACAATGGCTTGCTGAGCGACAAGATTCCCCAAGGGAGAAAGTCCCAGATAACCGATTGCATAAGAGTCTTCTTTACACACTAGTTAAAGTATAACACTGGGTTCCCTCTGGTCTCTGTAGCTCTATTTCCACATAGAATTAGGTTGTTTGATAGCTATACCCTCAAAAATAATATGATGAGCACCACCCCTGTGTTCAGTTTGGATAATCTCATCCCTGACATGGTGACATGGTACATATGCACAGTTCATGCGATTGAACTACAAAGCAAACTCAAAATGTTTCATAATGTTCTAAGTAAATTTGTGATTCTGTATTGGGCCTCGTTCATAGCTACCCTTGGCCTCTCATAGCTGCGTGTAGCCTGTGGATAGCAGGAGAACGATTAATCCCTCAGAGAAGAAGGCCTGGAAAGTTCTGTGGCAAGACGAGGTCTGAAGATTCACAACCATGAAGACTGATGGAGGGACATTTGTTTGAAAAAACCTTTGGAAGAGGGTCACGCTGTGTTTCCACATCCCCAAATAAAGGAGCATAAATTTAAGTGATGAATACAAACAAGAACAAATAAATAACAGACACAGTGGAGAGGAGGGGGAATGAGCCCAAATAACTATTCCTCACTGAAAACAGACGTTTTTCATATATCACATTCTGATCATGGTTTCCCCTCCCTCATTTCCTACCTCCCTCCCCACTGTGGTGATTTCTTGTTTGTACCAATAAAGTTTGCCTAAAGATCAGAGGGCGGAGCTAGCCACTAGCTAACCATAAAGGTCTGAAGGTCTGTAAAAAAAAAAGGACTGAGTTCCTGTCTCCTGCCACCTTATACTTCCTCTCTCCATCCAGCCATATCATTTCCTGTCTGTCTGGACAGACCTCCAGACCTCTATGGTGAGTTAGTGGCTAGCTCTGCCCTCTGATCTTTAGGCAAGCTTTATTTGTACAAACAAGAAATCACCACACCCCACCCTTCCAGCCATGATTTCTTCTCCTCTCTCTTGCTTTAGAAAACAAACAGGCAAACAAACAAACAAATTACCAAAACCAGAATAAAATAAAACAAAACAAAGAAAAAGCACAAAAACACATACACAGCAAAAAAAACAAAAAACATAAAAACACAAAACCAGAAACCATAATATATGAGCATAAAACCAGTAATGGGAAAAATGCCCAAATAGCAGGGCAATGGTAACACACACACCCTTAATCCCAGCACTCAGGAGGCAAAGACTGAGGCAGGTAGATCTCTGTGAGGCCAGCCTGGTCTACGAGAGTGAGTTACAGGACAGCCAGGGCTGCACAGAGAAACTCTCTTCAAAAAACAAAAACAAAAATACCATGGAGTTAATTTTGAGTTGGCCATCTACTGCTGGGCATAGGCCTGCCCTTAAGAGTGGTTTGTATACCCCGTGAGACTCTATTGGAGAAAACTAATTTTTTGTTTTTGAGCAGTTATCAATTGGAGATGGCTTTTGGCCAGGTATGGGAGTTTGTGTCCACTTTGCTGTCCCAGCACTGGGACCCCATCTGGCCCACACAATGCTGGGCCTGTGCATGCTGCCACAGTCTCTGAGAATACATTTGTGCTGGTTTTTAATGCTTATATATGTGTGTGTGTTCATGTGTTATACACATGAATGTACATACACATGTGGGCATAAGTTTTTCCTTTTGTTAGCCCAAGAAGTAACTAGTCAAGAGTTAAGACACTCTGACAAAAGAATAAAATTTCATGCTATCTATTTTTTTTCTGTTTCCTAGAGAAAGTATGAAAATCAATATCTTCTGCTGAAGTAATCTGGACATTTCTTTTAGCAAAAAAAATCTACAGGGTGGCATGATCCTTTATGTTCTTTGCGTCTGACTGTATTAGTTAGGGTTCCTACTGCTATAATGAAGCATCAAGACCAAAAGCATCCTGCAGAGGAAAGGGTTTACTTGGCTTATATAGACTGAATCACAGTACATCAAGGAAAGTCAAGGTAGGCACTCAAACAGGGCAGGATCCTGGAGACAGGAGCTGATGCAGAGGGCATGAAGGAGTGAGTGCTGATTACTGGCTTGTTCCTCATGGCTTGCCCAGCCTGCTTTCTTAAGGAACCACCAGTGCAGGGGTGGCACCACCCACAATGCATACTGGGCCCTCCCCATTGTCTAATGAAGACAATGCTATAAGTTTGCCTGTAACCTGATCTCACAAAGGCGTCTTCTCAGTTGAGGTTCCCTTCTCTCTGATGATTCTAGCTTGTGTCAAGTAAACATGAAACCACCCGGAATGCTGACCTTAACTCCCTTTTTCCCTTAGTCCCAAACACTAGTCTAGTTGCACATAGCACGCGTGACATAGGCTACCTGTCCGATAACCTTTCTTACTGTGCTGTGACAGAGGCTTCTTGTCCAGTGAAGCCTTCTTACTGCGTTGGGACTCTGCTAACAGCGTCATTGCTGCTCCTGGGCAGGCTAGCTGTCCTGATGTCCATCTTCTTGATGCTTCTCAGGTCTGTCCCTCTGGTCTAGATGTGGTTTTAATTTTTATTATTTTTTGATTTGAGGATTTAGGTGTTTCTTCAGTTTTAGAAAAACCACTCTTCCTTCTCCAGCCATCCCATCTTTGTTGGGGCTTCCACTGGAGTCTGTTACTTACTCCTTCATGTCCTAGATCTGTCCTTTCCCCATTAGAAAATCACGACATTGGTCCCTTTAAGTTCCATCCTGGGTGCATTTCTCTGCACTACCTTCAGATTCACTATCTTAGCAGTGGCCACATAGTCCCTGGAAAATTATCTCAGCAACTACAAACCTTCATAGGGCGTTTATATGTTTACCGACTTTGTTTTTATATCAGTATTTTAAAGTACTATGTTAAGCTACTTTATTGTTCAATCTTTTACAGTAAGATTACTTAAGGCCCCTCCCTTCCTCCATCCCTTTTTCCACCCCTTCCCCCGCCCCCGCCTTCCTCTCTCCTCTCCATTCTCTTTCTAGCCATCCAGTCTCTTTCAGATCCCAAGAACACTCAGAAGATTTCTTTAAAGTCAGTGTCACACTGCTCTGCCAGGTCAATTGTGTTCAGAGAGAATCTGTGCTGATTTTGTTGCTGCCCTCATTAGCTTTGTGTTTTCAGAGACAGAGTCCTAATTTGCGGGCTCATTTTGAGCAGGGTGTCCTTCATGAAGGAAGTTTCTGTTTCTCTCTTTCTACACTCACTTCTCATTGTTCTGTACCCCCCAATACCAGCCCCAAGTAAGTCCCTTCCCCCCCAACACACACACACAGGGTTTCTCTGTGTACCCCTGGCTGTCCTGGCATTCAGAGACCCACATGCCTCTGTAAGTAACTCCTTAACGTCTGGCCCAAGTCCTGGTTTATGCCAGATTTTGGATTTTCTATGACAGAATAATATTAATGGCTTTCAAAATGCAGGCACCAGGCAAGGACAAAGGGGCACCTTTATTGATTTATTTTCTCTTTTATTGCCTGCAAACCAGCACCTATTTGTAAACCACTCTGGGCAGCAGCGAGCAACCCTCTGAGATTCTTTTGTTTGTGGCATGCACAGAAAAACGCACAGATCTGTGAAGTTGGGTTCGCCTTACAAGATGCATGTACTGGAGTACCACGCACCCCATCAAGGTAGAGCTGTGTCACCCTGTCTGGCCCAGCCAGGTTCTCCTACTGCAGCAGCCTCTGGCTATGATCTTCTCTTTGCAGTGTGACTTCCCCGGGTTGAGACCATCAAGTGAGCATGCAGGGAGCTGTACTTTGTGTCATTCTTCATCTGCTGGTGTACGCTAAAGAATCTCCCACGTCATTCCGTGCACTAGAAATTGGTTCTTTCTTACTGCTGGGTGGCATTCAGATATAACTGTAGCACTGTTTATTTAATTCTTCCAGGAAAAGACATCTGGGGTACGCTCAGTTTGGAGCTATTATTATCCATACAGCTGCTGAGCATATTTGGCTACCAGGCTTCTTGCATGAGTGCTATTGTTAGGGAACAAGCATGTGTAGTTGTTAAAGTCCTAACGGCTCCGTTTTCTTCTCATTATTTGTTGCGGTCAATCTTGTCACTGGGAAGCTATTCTAGTAAGTGTGTGCTGCTTCTCGGTGGGGTTTTAATTTATATTTCCACGATGAAATGTTAGGAAACATTTTTGCATTCCTACCAGCGGTGTGTGTGTGTGTGTGTGTGTGTGTGTGTGTGTGTATACACACACATATATGTAATGATAGCATATATCTAATACATTGTATATTTTTGTGTGCATATGTATTTATGTAGGTATAGAAAGAGAGAAGTGCTGATTCCAGTCATGTGTCTGATTTGGTTTGGGATTTTGTGTGGGCAGTACATAGGCTATTGTTCAGATGTGGAGGTCGGTGTGCAAGGACTGCTGTTGTTTCTCTGTTTCCACCGTGTTGGTTTCAGGGATCAAATTCAGGTCATCAGGTTTAGCAGCAAGTACCTTGCTTGGTCTGCTGAGCCATCTTGCTGGCCCCTATATCTTATTTTTAATCAGATGTTTGCCTTACTACTAATGGGTAGGAATTATCACTTCTGGAACTCAGTACTTTGAGACATAGATTATATGCACACACCCACCCACACACACACATCTTTTGGTCTCTTAGAAGTTCACCTTCTGAGCCAGGTGGTGGTGGCACACACCTTTAATCCCAGCACTCGGGAGGCAGAGGC
>LOJH01019405.1:0-21239 GCA_001685095.1 Ellobius talpinus | reverse complement strand
TATCTGGGGGAGTCCTAAGACAGGGACTCTCATGCTTTTAAAATAAAAAGGGGGAATTGTTGGGTCCCTAGAGGTCAGGCCTTCGCACCCCCACTTGATCTGTTTTGTACTCTTGCGATTGGTTGAAAACAGGAACAAAACCAGGAACAATCTGTTGTTTTCAGCAATATTTCTAAGGATGTTTACCCCTAAGCCACTGAGTTATGGTGATGAGCTTCCTGTTTTTGCTGGCTTGGCCTCCCCTGCTGAGGGCTATATATACTGTGTGAGAAAGTGGAATAAAGGCTTTTCTGCAGAACCTGAAGTTGTGTTGTGTATTAATCCCAATGTCCCTCGCTCAGTAGAACGACGGTTGCCATGCTGGCGCTGCAATTTTTACTCACAATCATGGAGTGCTGTAACCAGATATCATATTGTGGCATAATATCAAAACTCAGTCAAAATAAAATGAAGGGAGGGACACAAACACATTTTTTGGTAGCTGGTGTCCACAATAGGCAGCTATGGAAACTAGCATGGTTAGGTGAAGATTCTATAAGTTAAGGAGTCTAGAGGAGACTTAGGAATGGAATACTATGACCCACCATGCCTTTGGTATTAACCTCATTGGAGCATGAGAAATGACAGACACACATCTGAAAAAGCTGTAGCTGGGTGGGCCCTATGATCTCATGGAGATGCATCAGTAGTCAGAAACTTGGAACATTATTATGTGCAGGTGAGTGAAAATGGTGGAACACAGTCCATTTAAGGAATATTCTGAGTGCTTTGCTCATGAGGGAACTCTAAGAAAATAAGACCAGAGTCTTATGACTTCAGTTTCTTTAAAACACATGTTTATTCTTGGAATGTGCTTTCATGCCAATAGGAGTGAAGTTTGCTTCAGATTACCCAACGCTGTTCACTGTTGTTATTCAGATAATGTTTCTGCACACTTGTTCTTGAACTCTTGTGGACTTGGTGCATATGACCTTGCTTAACCCTCACAATATAAATTGTCTGATGCTCTAAATAAAGTTGGCTACTGCATGAGACTTCAGCCTGCCTCATTTGTTGGCTCCATTCTCCCAGATCCCACTGCCTCCAGGGAGATAAATACTAAATAATCTTGGTAGTGGGTGGGTTTCTGTAGGGATGCAGTCTCAGGCTACAGTTATCTGGGTTGAGGAAGCTGTTTCTGCACAAACCGTCAGCATCCATTTCCCTGAGCCTGATCCCTTATCCTTCCCATGGACCTGAGGTACTAATGTCCTTGACATAGCTGTGTTCATATTAACAGACTTCATCTGCTCTCCACAATGGAAGATTTGGTTGTCTCATTCTCGGTGATGAGGAGTAAACACCATTTCTTACAGACTTTGTTAGAGCACAGAATTTTGAGCATAGAATACATGCTTAGGCTCTGAAAATTTTTGACAATGCTGTGTATTGCTGAACTATAAGACAGAGAATTCTTATCCAGATTGATACTACACTGGATTTTTATAGCCTTCTCACCACAATGAGATTACTGTTCATAGTGTTCTGAAGGCACTGAGGAACTCATGCAAAACTCCCAATTCCCTTTCCTCTCCCTCAAGTCTGATATTCAAGGGACACCCTGTTTTAGATTTTTTTCTTCCTTTAGTACAAAAAATTGAGGTTCCTGTAGTGAGTAGATGTAGTACCTAATGATAACCTCAAAAGCTTGTTGACATCGTCAGTGGCTTCTCCTGCACAAACAAGGAAGGTTCTTAGTTGAACACAGCCCTTGGCTAGCAAGAACACTAATTGGTAAGGTGAGAACTAAGGGCAGCACTCAACATAAGTCCCCACCCAGAAACCCAAACACCTGTTTACAGATTCCACAATTAGTGGATGGCTTAGTCAATGCTCAACTGCTGTGAAGAGACACCATGGCCATGGTAACTCCTATTAAAGAAAGCATTTAACTGGAGCTTGCTTGAAATTTCAGAGGTTTAGGCCATTATCATCATGGCAAGTGAGCATGACAACATGCAGGCAGATATGGTGCTGGAGAAGTAGTTGAGAGTTGTACATCTGGATCTGCATGAAGCACTGAAAGAATAGCCACTGGACCTGGTTTGGGCTTTAGAAACCTCAAAGTCCACGCCAAGTGATACACTTCCTCCAACAAGACCATACCTCCTGCTCCTTTCAAATAGTGGCATTCCCTAAATATTCAAATACATAAACCTACGTGGTTTATTCAAACCATCACAGTGGAAATGGATGAAATATTCTAGTTGTATGTTTTGTTTCTTTATTTTTACCATTTCCTCCCACTACTTAATATTGTTTGGAATTTTTTATTTTTCAAGTCTTTTAGATTTATATTTTCATTAATTCATATGTATTTTTTAATTTTATGATCCCCATTTTAACATCAGATTCTGTTCTCTGACTTTTTAATCTTTCTTTTCCCCCTTTCATTTCTTTCCTTTTTGGTGTTTCAATTTTTATTTTACTTTATATTTTGTTGTTGTGACAAATACCCTAACAAAAAAGTAACTTGGGGCAGAAAGGCAAGTTACAGTTCATAATTTTGTGTGTCAAGTCAGGGATTGAAGTGGCTAGTCACATCAGATTCATAGCACAAAGCATGGGGAGAATATATGCTTCCTGCTTGCCTATTTAGTGAATAAAAAAGAAAAAAAAGAAAAGGAAAGGACATGACTACTCCTAGGTGTGGTGGAGAAGAAAGTTTAGAAAGTTTATTATAGTTGTGTGGGAGAGCACATCCAGAGGCAGGGCATCTGGGAGTTCAGAGTGGACATGACCAGATTGAGCTGGACCATAAGGGGAGAGAGGGGAAGAAGGAAGAGGTAAGAGAGGGCAACCAGGTGCAGCAGCCAGGAGGCCAAAGGTACAAAGGGGTGGGTAACTAAAATGTCAGGATTATACAAGGAAGAGCCTTTGGGATAAAGGCAGCCCACTTCCTGTGCTGGAGAGATCGGGGTAGGGGGAAGGGTATACCAGCCATACTCTGTACCAGGTAGGGACTGGGGGGCTCTAGAAGAACCTGCTGGCCAGGGTTGAACTGATTTGTTAAACAGGTACCTCAACTATTTGTCACAGGTTTGAACCTTAATATTTAGCACTCAGTTAGTTTTTCATATTCTTACCCAGTTCAGCGGTCAGACTATGAAATGGTGACCCCCACAATGGGTTGGATCTTCCGACATCAATTAACAATCAAGACATATCCCACAAATATGCCCACAGCACAGCCTGATCTAGATAATTCCTCTTTAATACTCTCTTCCAGGTGAGTCTAGTTCTTGTCAGGTTGACAGTCAATGCTAACTTGCACACTAGCCTATTTTACTTCATCCTCCCAACTCTATTGTCTTATTTCTTTAAATAAAAACTTACCATCATAAATTGGTCTGTTTTTTAAACATATTTTTGTAGTTACTGTTACTTTGTCCTTAGTTTTGCTTGAGTTTTGTCTGATTTATTTTGGTATTGGTGTTCTAGAAGTTCTTTCTCTTCATGTAGCAGTGGTAATTGAGGGTATACACAGAGGCTACTGAGAAGATCCTTTTTATAAAATAGGAGGAGCTCTTCATCCCTGCACAAATGGTAACATGGAAACCCGGGACTAGGACAAAACCCAGGCAAGTAACGATACCTATTCACAAAGTGTACATGCAGGCAATAACTGATTCTGAAGATACAGAGGTGATGGGAGGCCAGGTCCAAGATGCAAAAGTGTAACTTTAGTGACTTAGTAATTAATTGGGAGACTGTTCAAGTAGATGAATTACCTAGAGTCCACTGCAAGCTTCCACAACTCATTCAGCATCTCAGACGACTAATTCAGCAAAGGGAGATTCTGAAAGAAAATACAATCTGGAATCTTTAAAGGAAAAAGCTCAATAAGTAAAACATCCATTAGAAACTAGCAATGGAGTAGATGATGTCGCTGAAAGAATAAAAAGGAATGAAGATAAGATAAGGAATCCTTACAGCGAGATGATTGTCAATGAAAACGAACACTCACGAATATGGCAATTAGGACTCCGTTGTGAATGATTAAGAGATAGCACCTCTGAGTCTGTGGAGTACAAGAGGATGTAAAGTAGATCCAAGACATTGAAAATATGTTCTGTGAATTTCTGTAAGAAAATCACATCACTCTAGTCTTCCTCCCAAACCAACTAAAACAAAACCAACACAAAACAAAAAGACAATCATCCAGCAATGGAAGCCCTTAAGATAAACAAGTTGATGTGAACCAGTACCAAAAGGATTTTCTTCAAACCATCACTATACAGGTAGTTAAAATGTCAACAGCACAGAATAATGAAGGTAGTAACAGGCAAGGGTGTAGTTACCTATTAGCATAATAGGTTTTTAAACTGAAACTCTAATACCAGAAAGCATGGGCTTACATTTTTCATGCCCTGAAACAAACAAAATTGCTAAATGAGTAACTATATCCTGCAATGTTATTCATTAAAAATAAAAGAATAATTTACAGCCTTTCATGGTAAACCTAAGATAAATAATTGTGCAAATACTAAGGTGCCATTGCATAAGATCCTTAAAGTAATATTGAACATAGAGAAGACCAAAAACATGTAAAATTGAAAGCTCAGGAAATAATGAAAGTTATTAATACCACACATCAGAATGAAGAAAGCACTAAATATTAGTAATTCAGCAAACTAGAAAACCTTTCAGAGAAATAAGATATGATGTAAATGCATATCATGCAAGAACACAAAATGTAATTGGTGTTAGGTTTCTTGTTTAAAACTGAACACTGGCAACCTGGATTTAAAGAAAAACTTATCTGCTAGAGGGGTTTCACTGCCTGTCCCCAGGGATCTACCTGGTCACATGGGTGCCTCCACCTCCACCTCCATCCTTCAAAGGGATAGGGAATGGGTCAGCACAGATCTGGGACAGTATAAGGTCTCAGTGCAATATGGCTGTGGTGGTGCACTACTGTAATCCTAGCACTTGAGGGGCAGATGCAGGAAGAAAAGAAGTCCAAGGCTATCCTGAGCTACGCAGGGAAAGCACTGTCTCAGAAGAAAGCAAGGGAGAATGGACTGTAGCTCAGTCATAGAGCACTCACCTACCATGGACAAGGCTGTCTCTTGGATCCTGAGTACCATAAAGCAAACAAAACAAAACAAAACAAAAGGCAAGCAATCATATTCCTACTGCAGAGAACAAACACCTCCACAAAACAAAACAATGTGTCATTATGTGGCAGACAGAGCATATTGATCTGATTTTTTTCAATAAAGTATGTATGATGCAGCTGCTAAAAGATGTTATTGATGACATCTCAGTGGTGACTCCATTAAGATCCACCACTGTTTGTCAGATGGAAACAAAAGCCTTCAGAACCTCTGGCACGGCTGAGCCAGCTGGAGATAGGAAAGTCCTGATGTTTCTACCCCCATGGGTCTCCTTTGGAGGATGGAATCTGTCTCAGCCTGACGGCACTGCCACATAATTAGGTCTGTTCTTTCTTTCTACTGGGTGTTGTACCTCATCAATCTGTAATCCCCTTAGTGTCAGATAAATGTTTTATATTTGGGGGTGACAACCCACCCACCACACAGTTTTGGAGTCTCTGCTCATCCTTCTATGCATCTGTTCTTTCTTCCCCAGTTCCCCCTTAGAGTCCTATTATAACGGCAGTGAAGATTAGAATGTGACAGATGACACAGTTGCCTGAGAGAACCAGAGTCTCTGTGGAGCATCTGTCTGCACCTGCTTAAAAATCTGGGGTCCTGGCATCAGAGAGAACTGTCCTACACTCTAATATCTGGCAGTGTGTCATCCTCAGCATCCTGTTTTCTCAAGGTACTTGGTGGTGGTGTTACTCATGGTCCCAAATGCACACCTTTACACATTCCTCTTGTCAAACCCAAGGGAGTTTGCCAAGATGGCTCCTCAAGTAAAAACTTTTGCTGCCAAACTAAATGGCTTAAGTACGATTTCTGGGACTCATAACGTTGCAAACAGGCAAACTGTCCTGTGACTTTTGTATGCCAGTGCATGCAAACACAGATAAATACATAAAATGAAATTTAAACTCATTGGTACATGTGGTGGTTTGAATAAGAATGGTCCCTATGGGCTCATATATTTGAATGTTTAGTCATCAGGGAGAGGCACTACTTAGAAGGTTTGGGAGATACGGCCTTGTTGGGGTAGATGTGGCCATGTTGGAGAAAGTGTGCCACTGAGGATAGATTTTGATGTTACAGAACCCAAGCCAGGCTCACTGTCTCTCTCTCCCTGCTGCCCACTGATCCAAATGTAGAACTCTCAGCTATGCCTCCAGCAACATGGCTGTCTGTGTGCCACCAAGTCCCCACCTTGGTGAGAATAGACTAAACCTCTGATTCTGTAAGCCAGCCCCAGTTAAGTACTTTCTTTTATAGGAGTTGCGTTGGTCATGGTGTCTCTTCATAGTAATAAAACACAGACTCTGGCAGTGTACCAAGCTTTGTAGGAGTGGAACTGAATCTCCACTCTGCTGTTTTTGTTCAGTCAGGGTCAACTAGACATTTGCTTAAGAAAATGTCATAAAACCTTTAAGAAGCCCCAAAGAAGCAATTTCATCAAAGTTGGTGTTTGCAAGCAGTTGTTTTGAGGATTGGGCTCACACTGAATTATTCTGGAGTCCGAGAACCTGGACTCTGATTTCACCTTTTCCTTTATAAATTGACTTTGTCAGATTTTAAAAGCTCCTCTGGAAACAGTTGCAGAGAGTCAGAGGTTACAGCCAGGAGTTCTGTTCTTTGGGATGCATGAGCGTTGCATGCCATCCATGAGTGCTGTGACCCTTTGCCTGATGCAGCATCTCAGCTCTAGAGGGAAGAAACTGCTTTGTCTAGCTAAAATCAAAGAACAAATTCAAGATATGCTCCCTTGTTTGGCTATAAGAGGAAATGCATTCTCAGTAGACACATCTGTATGAATGCTGGTAGCTTCAAAGGAAGATGACTTAAGCACAGACATTGGATTATTGTCTGTGAGGGAAATTAGAAATTACATCCAGCAAATCCAAAAGGAATGGAAATATTTTGCATGCTTGTGGGATGCATTATACATATTTTCAAATTTCTCCTAAGATAAGCAATGAAAAACACGGCATTGGTTTGCTAAATGGTAGTTTTTACAGTCCAGTTCAAACGCTTGTTTTGATTTTTTTTTAAAGTGAAAATTTAAAAAAAAAATTTGCTCTTCTTGGAATCCATAGGACACGAACAATGTCTATAGATTCATATGCAATTCATAAATTTTCCTACTTTGTTCACAAGGTTAAATACAGACCAATAAGAAGGAGGCCCTGTCACAGGCAGCCCTGCCTTAATTTACCTGCAAAAGCAAGGCCTTGGCATTCTGGCTTCACCCACCCGCGGAGTGAAGAATGAACTGTCACTCAGGGTGGGACCTTAAGCATTACCCAATCAGAGGCACAGGACCGAAGGCTACCCAATCAGGCACACTGACGGGGTCTAGGGGGCGGGGCGTTCAGCTGCGCGTCCGTTGTTGCTGACCCCGCCATCTTTGGGGTCTGTGGCCGCTTTTCTTCTCTGCCTTGGCTTCCGAAGTGCACCAGGTCCCGTCGCCTTGTGACTCGCTGGTGCCTGGACACCCAGCGTGAGGGGGCCGCTCACCCGGAGTCCCGAAATGGTGCGTGTACCCGCGGCAGCGTCCCCAGCCCCGAGTCCCCGGTGGGAGCCGCCTGGCGCCCGGGCCCCCTGCCCTGTGGCCCGGCCAGGGCAGCTGCACTGGGGACCTGCAGTGACGTTCCCGTGGTCAGGGCCGAGCTTCCCTGCAGCCCCCAGATCTGGTAGGACTCCGGTCAGCTGAGGATGCTGGCTGTTCGGTCTCAGGGCCCTTAGGGCCACCGGCCTCCCCGGGCTTTCCTACAGCCGCCCCGCCCCTCTCTTTTTCTTGCACCTCCGCATTTGTGCCCGGCTGCCTGTGTTGCAATCTTGTGCTGTGTCTTTGAAGCTCTGTCTGTGGGAGTCTGTGAGCGGAACCTCCCACCCCCTTCCTCTGCTGTTAATGGCTCGTTTTTCCCCAGTGTCTCTGGATTTCTCAACATGTCTCCTCCATGAGACCTTTCCTTCAGGTCCTGGAACCCCTGGGTGACTTGGAGTAGGTACATCCCATTCTGAACTGTTTCCTTCGCTTTCTTCCTCTGTGACTTCTGGCTCTGGCTCGCTAAATGCTACTCGATGGGACCTAAGTATTCCTTCCTGCGAAATAGTGCATGAACGTGCACGATAATGCTCTGCCGAGAACCAGACTAGTTCCTCCTCCTTTTTTACTTAACATTTTTCGTATCATATTTTAATGGTACACAGTAATAGCTTTCATTACGTTTTATACCCGTGTATAATGTATTTTCTTCACGCTAACCCCAGTTATTCTCCTGGTCCCTTCCACACCCCACTAATCCCCTTCCTCTTCTCTAGTGCTTCCCCTTATTCTTGGATGTTGTCAAGTCTCTTTTTTTTTTTAAAGGACCCCTGACTTTTACAGGTATATTGAAGGGGGGTTAGTTACAGGAGCATGGGCCTCAAACTGTTGCTTACAGTACTGAGAAAAGAACCTCTCCCCAGCCAACCACTAACTCCTTATACATACATCCTGAAGGAAGAATGGGACCTTGTGAGCCTTTACCTAATTTGTACAGTTTTATTATTTATTTATTTTGCTATGTAGTTTTTACTGCAACATATGGTGGCTTTGAACTTCCCATCCTCCTCTCTAAGCTGGGAAGTAAAGAAAGGACCCCAAGATAGGAACTTATACTTGGCAGGAATCCAGGTACCATCTCTCCCGCCTCCTTTAATCCATCTTTGCCCCAACCTGAGCTCTTGGGGATGAGGAGAAATTCAGATTGCCTCTCTGCTGGTGCGGTCCTGGCACACAGGCATAGCTTGGGTAGCACAGAATGGTTCTGGGGGGAATTAAGGCACACACAGCAAAAGAGAACTAGAGACAGAGCAGCACATAAGAGAGACCGCTATACAGCAAGACCTGCAGCAGCAGATCAACAGGCCCCAGGAAGGTCTCAATACCGGACTCAGGCCAGCCATGTTAATCCCCTCAACCTCTCCATACAGCAGGGAGGGAAGGAGCCAGGTGCTTGGGACGGATGTGGCTCCTGTATTGTGGAATTAGAGAGGTGGTTCAGAGAAGCAGTATCTAAATGTCCTTCTTTGGATTTGGCCATATAGCAGTGGACTTTCCTGATCTCCCTTGGTACTGGTCTGGTTTGTGGGACATGAAGGAGGAGCATTAGGAGACTCGGTGCAAGGAATGGGGCCTGCTCCCTAAACCTGAGCACTGCACATGTGGGTCTCAGTTCTCTCTGTATGTGTCCCTGTGTGCCTGCAAATCTCTCTCGCCATCCTTTGCTGCCTCCTCTCCTGTTTTCTTTTGTTATTTGTATTTGATCTTTCACACAGGGTCTCACTCTGTAGCCTATGCTGGACTCAAGCTTATGGTGATCCTCCTGCTGTAGCCCTCTGGTCCCTGGGATCTTTTAGGCATGAGCCATGATATCCAATTCGCTGTTCCTTGTTGTCTCCTCATCTCTCTGTCTTTGTGTCTTTGGTGTGTCTCGGTCTCTGAAAGCTTGTGTAGAGTCCTGCTCTGGAAGAAAATTTGGCTGACTTTGACCCCGTTCAGTAGAAATTTTTGTCTTGTTTTGTTTTTGTTGAGAGAGGGTTTCTCTGTGTAACAGTCCTGGCTGTCCTGGAACTCTCTTTGTACACCAGGCTGGCCTTGAACTCTCTGAGATCCCCCTGCTTCTGCCTCCCAAGCACTGGGACCACTGCCATCTACTTAGTAATATTTTTTAACCTGGGATCCCAGGAGCATCTGTGCATAGAGGCTTTACTTCCCTCTTCCTTTCCTCTCTAGATGTCTCCTTCTGTGCTCTGGTAAGGTGAAACAGGAATGGAAGGACTAGATCTGGGTTCACATCTCTCACATCCAGAAGGCGTGCTGGTGCAGGCCAGTATATATATAGCAAGTCTGAGGAGTACAAAGTGGGCCAGGTCAATTTAGTACAACCCTGCCTTAAAGAAAAAGACACAAATCAGCCAGTGGTAGAGCACTTGTTGGACATGTGTGGTAGGTTCCATTTCCAGTCACCTCCCTGTGGGACCTCAAAGAAGCTAATCCCTGTCTTTAGATTCCGTTCTATAGAATCATGTTACCCCTTCTCTGTTGTTGTACAGCAAGACACATAGTATTGCCATGAAAAGGCCAAGGGCTGCTTTAGTGCACACAAACCTTCCATCCTGGGACCCCGAGACCAGGAGAAGGGTGCTATATGAAGCCTTTCCCATATGAAGAACAAAAAGCTGAGGCTAGGGGTTGACTCTTACTGCCTGATTCCCTGGGGCAGTGACTTGGCCCTCATAGGACAGGAGGAGGCAGTGTGTGCACTAGGTTCAGTGGGGCCTCAAATGGCTGGAAGAGGTGGTGCTGATGTTCTCTGGTCACTGAGGGTGCTTTAGACACTAGTGGTCCTGAGAGAAGAGGACCTGTAGGAAGAAGACAGAGTCTAAGAGAGGAATTGAGGCCCCCCTCTCCTGTTTTACCTAACCAGGAGGAGGAGAGTCCCTGTGAGAGGTTTCTGAAGGGAATTCCTCAGACTCCCACAGGCCAGTGCCCCAAATCTGTTGACAGAGGAGCACCTTTAAGGACCCATTTCCTGGAGGTCAGAGGGCGGTGTCTGCGGACCTGGTATGACCCAAATGGAAGGAAAAGAAGGGAAGCCAAGAGCCAGCCTGTTTTGTATATGTCTCTTTCTTGACCTTTCTGTTCATGTAAGTTCCAGCTTCCACAGCAGCCTTGCCTGCAGTATCAAGAAGGAGGGATGTGGAATTTGGATGAACAGCTCTTTTGCCTCACATCTTCCCTGTGGGTAAACTGTTTTCCCTGAGCCTTCCAGTTGTGTGGGAAGCAAGTTTTAAAATCCAGAACCATGGCTAGTGTCTCCAACACCCTCGGTGTCTCTGGCAGCAAATTCCTAAAATGACACTTCCTCGTGTTACCAAATACCAACTTTTTACTTTTGTGAACGAATTTGTATGTACCATATGCATGCAGTACTCTGAAATGGCCAGAAGAGGGCATCATATCCCATGGAATTGGAGTTGTAGACAGTTCTGAGCTACTAGGTATGTGCTGGGAGCTGAACCATCGTTTCTCCAGCCCCATCAACTTCATTTCCTACAGTATGATGATTTGGCTATTTGTTCCTTGTAGTATGTGATTTATTAAAAATAGATTTGCTTTGTTGTCTTTTTTTTCTCCTGAGTCCTGGAGTAGTGGATATTTGAAGAATTTAATTCTGTTCATGAACATGTTACATTAGAGGAAAGCTGAGAAAATTCAATTGAGCCATGTGTTCCCTAGGGGCAGAAACGTTATCTGATGACATTGTGTTGAGCTAGTTCCTAGCAGACTTTATAGTGATGTGTGCCTTTGTCCCAACATCTGTATTTCCTGGTCTGAATACCAGCTCTTGGGTTCTCTTCTAAGGGACAATCTCATGTGTACTGTGGGTCTTATGGGAATAGGTGGATGCTCTGTATGTTGGAAGAATGTCCTACCATACCCTCATTTAAGAGACAATTAACTATTAGCATTCTTGGCAGTGAATGTGGATGTGAAACCAGTTCTTAAACATTTAGCTGTTTGTTGCGTACATGCCAGCCTTGGTGATAGTTGGATCATATGAAAGATCTGTTTCCATTTTTTTTGCAAAGCTTAAATACTACTTTGTAAAGCGACTGTACTAATTTTACACATCAACAGAAGAACACTGAGTTCCCTTTTGCCATGTCCATTATAATCTGACCCTTGTAATCTGTCATTGCATTGACATGGTCATTCTCACAGCTTTCCTGAGGTTGCAAGAAGTATGCTGTCTGCTATGTCTAATCCCTGGGGCAAATTGGTTACCATTCAGGCTGTCTGATAGCTTCTTAAATAGCGGATGACTTCTGGGACTAGACTAGAATCTGTCTTGTCATTCTTCTCTGCAATATTTCTGGGTTTTAGACAGTTTTGGTTCTTTTTACCCCCCCGGGCCCTAAATAGATTTGCATGTGTCAGATCGCTTTGTTCCCAGAACTTGGTTGGAAGTTTAGTATATATTCCCACAAACAGACCCAATTTAAAGCAGAGGCATTCAGTGAGTGTCAGCCTCCTCCTGTGAACAACTGGTGAACCTGGAGATGTGTGTGAGTAGAGGAGGAGGTCAGGAGTCTAAACTCCCATCAAGGCTATCAGAGGGTATTTATTTTTACATGTATGGTTATTATCTTCCCACCCACCCTTTGGATGACCTAAGGAGCATAGAATCGTTTTCCTCTTATATAGTGTAATGCAAGTTGAGTTCTTGCTCATATGTGTCTCACAATTTGGACTCATTGATGTGATTGTTGTCTCAGTTTCCCAGTATATAGAAGGCGACTCATGTATGCTTTTGAGAGAGAAATGGTACCGTTAAATGTTTTCCACTTATGATCGCTTTTTGCCTGAGAAACTTTGTATGAACTCAGATATATAGGTTCATATAAAATAGGGAATACAAACCAAATATTTGTGTTTAGTAAGGCCTACACATTTTAAAAAATAATTCCTTATGATTTTGTTGGTTGTAAAAGATGAAATGAACTTTGCATATAAATGAACACAATACAAGTCAAATATATGCTAATTTCATGCTTAAAGTGAGAAATGAAGTTGGGAAAATACTTAAAATCTCTAATTTCCATGATTAAGTCATTTCAGTAGGAGTAGACAGCTGTATGGAGAGTAAAATTTGCAGTATAAGATATCATCTCAGGCAGTGTTCCTTGAAATTGTGTGATGTGATGGCATGAACAATGCCTAGTGCACATGCTGTGTGTTCACAACAAAGGCTACAGTGCTGTTACCTGATGCCACAATGGCCGAGTGCTGTCCTGGATTCATAACGTCTTTCCGAGTTAAATTTTGGTCATGGAGTATTTATACATCCTCTCTGTTGCAAAAATAATTTTTTGACCCTAGATTTGTGTATGGGGTCATCATCTTGCTTTCAAGAATAAGATCTATTCTACTAGGGAAGGGGACTTGAGTTCATGCCCCTATATCTTCTGCACTCTAGCACAGTGCTACCATGCCAGCCCCAGCATCTGCCTTTTCATTGTGCTCTGCATGCCTGACAGATTTAATCTTGTTTTTATATGATTGAGCTTATCGAATCCATTCGCTTCCTTTTAGTGAAAACCTTACAAACACATGCTCCGATACAATTTTGTTTCTACTATAATTCCGTGGAGAGCTCTTTATAATTTCTTCAGTTAGCTCTTTAACACAGAGGTAAGATACTTGTGTTGATCTTAATGTGTCCCACGATACAGAATACAAGTCAAGCCCCAGCTTCTATGTGACACTGGCAAGACACAGTCACCTAGAGAAAAGGATTTTTTTTTCCAGTTCTGAGGCCTTGTATTGATGAGAGGTATGTCATTACAGGGCTTGGTGTCATTTGAGGACGTGGCTGTGGACTTCACATGGCAGGAGTGGCAGGAGCTGGATGCTGCTCAGAGGACCCTCTACAGGGATGTGATGCTGGAGAACTACAGTAGCCTGGTCTCCTTGGGTGAGTCTGACTCCCAGGGCAGCTAACTTTTAATACTAAGTTGATAGGCGTTTTAGCATATGTGCATATATTACATTCTTCCTGATAGCTATTTTTACAGATTTAATTGTCAAACATATTTATTACCACACTATGGAACATAAGTTCTGTGTCCTTTGCCCAGGTACTGAAAACAAATGCTAACCATTCCCTGTCTACCCCACTCCCATGTCCCCTGTGTCTTTGCCCTACTCTTATAAGTGCCATTTTCTCTACTTCTTTGAGATTACCTTAGCTTGCAAGTATAATGAGGACATGTGGGATTTTGTTTTTTATGACAGACGTGGTTCATTGAACTTGTGTCTTTCCTGTGTAGACATAAGAAATCATCTGTTTACCTCAATTGTGGAGGAAGTCAATCGCTCAATAAAACTTCCATCTATTCCAGTATGGTCAATCAGAAAGTGTATTTGTTCTGGTCAGACAGCCAAAATGACTCTCAGACAGTGGTAATCCTGACAACTCCACATCTTACTCAGTTTTGCCTTCTGTGGTACATGCAGTTGGGCAGAAGGGGTCTGGATTGGAATCTCTCTTGAGGGATTCGTGACAGTCTTCTGAGGGAATATTGGCGCCATCATTATTGCGGTGCTCTATTTATTTTAATGCTATATTTGTATACCAAGTCCTTTTGTGGACCACCAGTTATTTAGTTTTAAGATAGTAGAGGTTATCACGGGCTCAGAAATAGCGATTTACATCTTCACAAGTGCTCTCCAGTTCTGTTCCTGGACAAGTGTTTCTGTTTGTAGGGTGATGCCCAAAAAAAGATGTTAAGATGTCAGCCTGCTTCCCCTTTCTTTGCTTTCTGGCTGTGGTAAGGTGAGGTACATCGCTCAGCCACTGTGACCTTTTCTGTGCAGGTGATTTTGAGTTTGATGTAATACGTTTTACTGACTTTGCTTTGATGGCTGTGCATCTGGCAGACATCAAAATACTCTTTGTCTGCCTCACTGTCCTGAGGTGTTTATTGTATATGCTAGAGACATCATTATGTCTGGTCTTAGATTTAAACCTTTGATTTACTTTTGGAGTTTTCCTTTTCCTCACTATGCATTTATAATGCAGTTTTTCAGGTTGGCTTTGAACTCACTTGATTTTGACCTTCTGATTGTCTTGGCTGTATCTCCTCAGTGCTGGGATTTCAGGTGTGTGGTAACACACTCAGAACCTGATCTGTTTTAGTTGATGTCTATGTAAAGTTTAGAGAGAGGGGTCTCTTGCCTTTTATCAGCATGAATAGTACATACTTCTCTGCAAGAGTTACAGATGAGAACTTCCCTCCTGGTTGAAAGGTCTTGAACCTTTGGTGAAAATCAGCTGACTGGATGTATTAGTCACCTTTTCATCACTCCAACACAGTACTTGAGTGAAATCGTAAAAGGCAGGTTGATGTTGGCTCATAGTTTTCCCACGTTTTTCCATGGTTTTACTTGGCCATCTCACTTTGGTCCTCTAGAGAGGTAGAGTCACATGAAGGGAGCACATAACTGAGGTGTGCCACTTACTTCACTGACACTGGAGAGCAAAGAAAGGGTTCTGACATGTCAGCATCCCTTTTTGGGCATCTCCTCATGGCCGCATTTCCTTCTGCTAGACTGTACCTGCTAACTTTATCAAAAATTGATAACCATGATTTCAGCATTTGGAATGCTGTATTCTTTGGAATATGCTTCAAATCCGCATTATAACTCTGAATAGATATAGTTTTGTTTGGGGCTGTGTGCTCTCTTCCAGTAATGTCTAGGTTTCTTTTTGTGCCAGTTCTCTGCTGTGTCTTTGCAGTGGGTTTTGAAGGTAGGTACATGTTGGTGCTTTTTCAACAAGATGCTTTGCTAGCTTCAGGTCCCTTGTACTTTTCCATGATGTACATTGTTTAGGAAATGCTCTTCTGTTTCTGGAGACATACATTGATTTTACTATGAAGATATTGTTAAATCTGTAAATCATTTTAAGAAGTATGGGTTTTGTGTCTTTTAATATTTTTATTTTATTTCTTCCATTTATTAACATAAAATGTGGTGACCTATTTTTGTTTTTTATTTCACAATATTAGTTTATTTTTACTCTGATAATCTCATACATGATGCAATGTATTTTTCAGTTTTACCATCTGTTATCTTCTGCCCTCCCCATTCCTCTAAGCACACTCTTCTACAGTCTTCCTCCTCCTTCCTCGTGTGTGTGTGTGTGTGTGTGTGTGTGTGTTTTATGACCACTGACTTTGATTAGGATTCTTTGCATAAATATGGGATTGTGAATTAATTCCTGGATGGAGCACGGGCAGTTTGTTTTCTTGGTTTTCTGAACCGGTGTTTCACTGTGTCTCCTGGGTGCCTTTGAACTTACTTTGTAGTTCAAAGTGTTTTCAAACTTACAACAGTCCTCCTATTTCAGCTATTGTATCCTGGGGTTTTTCCATCTGGCAAGGAGGAGGGGGTGGCCTCTTTTAACTTCTCAGTGTTTGGGAATTTTCAGACTGGTATTAGGCTTGTTGGTTAATAAGTTTTACAGTAGAGCTGGGGACATAGCTCGGTGATAGTTGGCCTGCAGCTGATTTGAATAGGAATGTAAAATTGGGCTTCTCAGCAATTAATGTTTTTTGTTTTTGATTGCATACATGGTGTTTTAGTTTTTGACTGTGTTTTCTAAGAAGTTTTTCATCTAGTTTCTAGGTTTTCTTTTTCTTTTGAGTCCTTTAAGTTTTTTCTCTGTGTAGCTTCATTTACCATTCCTAGCATGCCTCAAACGGCATTGTCATAGTCCATCAGTGAAATGAACTTTCTGCTTGAGAACAATTTTTATATCATTTTCTATTTACAGGGCACTGCTTGACTAAACCTGAGTTGATCTTCAGGTTGGAGCATGGATTTGGGCCATGGAGCATAGGAGAGACCTCACTCTGGAGTCTGCCAGGTCAGTGAATGTGAACTGAGGAAGGGAATTCAGCAAGGATGACTGACTGCTTATAGGATATGTTGAGCTGTCTTTACCAGCATTCCACAACTAGTCTAAGTAACAGCTAGTTTTTTCTGTCAGGCATTTATTTTATGCAGATTTCAAATGGGGAATTCTGTGTCAGTCTGATTCCTTATTTTTATTATTGAACTCTGTTTTCTTAAATTTGCTAAAAACATCAATCTTTGTATAGATTTTCACAGACATTTTTGTTGTTGCTTTGAGATGGGGTCTCGTAGCTCAAATTGCCCTCCAGCTTGTTGTGTAGTTAATGCTGGACTAAAAGTCTTCACCCTTTTCCCTCTATTTCCCACTACCCACATGTATGATCACACCCAGCACTATCTACATTTGTCAGTTAGATACTCTGTCTAAATACTTCATCTGAATTCTCACTTGTCATTCTTACCTTGTTTAATATTGACGATTTATGTATTTCAGTGCTTAAACTTGATCACAAATTTTATTAACATTCAAATGCATCTCTTGAAGGGCTTCAGTTTAGTGAGAGATAAATGAAGCAGTGCTATAATAATGTACCACAGTGAGGTAAGAGACACCAAGAATATTAACCTGAGGAGGGGGAAAAACACATGAAGTTTTATTTTAGGAAAAGTATAAAGTAAGGCACTGTTGAAGATTTATTCATTTATTTTAGTTTAGTGTTATGATTACTCTTAAAATTTTTTTGAACTACCAGCACTCAGGAGGCATAAGCAGGCAGGCAGATCTCTGAGTTCGAGGCCAGCCTTGTCTGTAGAGCAAGTTCCAGGTCAGCCAGGGCTACACAGGTAAATCTTATCTTAAAAAACAAAAAGAAAGAAAAAACTTTATATATATATATATATATATATATATGGATGTAAATTGAGGACAGAAAGATTAGCGTGGAGAAAGAAATTTGGAAATGTGGTGGCCTAAGGAAAATCAACTGCAGAATATAGTTTTAAATTAGGAAAGAACACATCAGAAGTTTAAGGGTAGGATGGCAGATAAAACGTATTTTCCATGCTGATACACAAATGCCCAGTGCCAGAGTCACAAAGGAGAGAATGTTTTCCAAAGAGAGCATGAGAGAAAGAGTAATTGGGATCAAGCAAGAGGTGACAGGACAGTATTCATTAGAACAGAAAAGCTATTTTCTCTCTTTTTGAGAAAAGTGGGGCACAGACTACACTCTCAATGTCAATCCCAAGTGGTAATGACCCTAATCCTACAACTAGGTAATGACCATAATAATGAGCAGAGTGCCCTGCTGCCACCGACTGGCATTTTTTGTCATGGGAGAAGCCTGATACTGGCAAGTGTTAATATAGAGAAATAACTTCTCTGACAGTGTCTTGTAGATGTTGGCATAATAAGTTGGAAAACAAATTGCATTCATCTGCATATAGAATGCCATACCAGGGGCCATGCACTATTCGGGCATGATAACTAAGACCAAACAAAATCTCAGGAGGCTGGGGACATACTGACAGTTTCTGTGTAGTAGGTGAGCACAAGACGTAGTCATGGAAACTCAACGTGGTAAAACGTAGGTCCCTCAAGAAAGGAGCATGAAATGTTAGGAATGGAGTCTTACATTTCTAGTGAGGAGTATGCCCTTTCCTCATAGACACTGGCAGAGAATAATAGTGAGCCCAGTGTCAGCCAGTTGGTTGGCCTCGAGACCATTTTTTCCTTCTCCACTGTACTTTTCCATGTTTACTGTACCTTGGGATTTGTACTTAAAAATTTTGTACTAAAATTTTTGAGCCCAGGTCATTAGCCTTTCATAGCTATCTTCTTACCAGAATATGCTATTTATTGAGCTTCAGAGGGCCTAAGCAGCCCAGAATCGCCTTACTCTTTGCTCTGTAGGCTAATTCTGTAGATACTTCATGTATAGAGGTTTGCTTTCCATCAATGAATATAGAATACTGACGTTTCTGAAGGAGTTGTATGGTGTCTGGCAGACACTCTGAAAAGCTTGAGCACAGCAGTGACTCCTGTATTGAGGTACATAATTTTCATCATTGAATTCAGGCTTGTCACCAACATTATAAACTTTGTGGACTCAATCCTTAACTAGTGTATAGTGCTAACAGGTAAATGAGAGCAGAAAAATTAATGTTACTCCTCAGCAAGTACTCAGCAACCCAGCAGCCTGCTGGTGGATGAAATTCTTCTCCAGTACATTTGCTTTTTTTCTCTCTCTATTTCTCAGACATTTTTAATATTTTTATTTTTATTCTTTTGTCCCAATTAGGGTTACTTTTACTATGATGAACTGCCATGACCAAAAGCAAGTTGGGAAGCAAAGGGTTTATTTGGCTTACACTTCCACATTGTAGTCCATCACTGAAGGAAGTCAGCACAGGAGCTCAGGTAGGGTTGGAACCTGGAGGCAGGAGCTGATGCAGAGGCCATGGAGGGGTGCTGCTAACTGACTTGCTCCTCATAGCTTGCTCAGTCTACTTTCTTATAGAACCCAGGACCATCAGCCCAGGGGTGACACTATCCCACAATGGGCTGGGTCCTCCCCCATCAGTCATTTTTTAAGAAAATACCCTATAGCCAGATATTATGGAGGCATTTTCTCAATTGAGGTTCCTTCCTTTCAGAATACTCTAGATTTTGTCAAGTTGACATGAAACTAGCCAGCACATTTTGACTTTGTCCTTTTTAAGTCTTGATGTTTGTATTTTTACTGTTCATTATTCCTTTTTATAGTTTTATTTACCCTTTTTCTATATTTGAATATCTGGTTTGTTCTCTGGCTTTTTAACCTTTTCTATATTCCTTTCTTCCTTTCTGCATAGTTGTTTTAGCTTTTTTTTCATTTATCCTGCTCAGATTATTGTCTTACTCTTTAAATTTTATTGTCACAAATTGTTCTGCCTGTTTAAATTTTTTCTTATAGTTACTGATAGTGTTGCATTTGTTTAATTTTTTAAATTTATTTTATAAAATGATCTTTTTTCATTTTACATACCTATCCCACTCCCACTTTCTCTGCTCCTCCAACTCTTCCCACCTTTCCCTCTCTACCACTCCTCAGAGAGGGTAAGGCTTCCTGTGAGGAGTCAACAAGTCTGACACATCACTTTGAGGTAGGACCAAGGCCCTCCCTTCTATATTTAGTCTGAGCAAGGTATCCGACCAAAAAGAATGGACTCTAAAAAGCCAGTTCAAGAACTAGCCTGGTCCCACTGCCAGTGGCCACAAAGACTGTCCCAACCAGACATCTATTACCCACATTCAGGAGGGCTAATTTGGTCCTATTCAGGTTCCCTTCCTGTCTTTCTAGAGTCAGTGAGTTCCCACTAGCTCAGGTGAACTGTTTCTATGGGTCTGCCATCATGGTCTTAACCCTCCTGTTCATATTATTGCTCCTGCCTTTCTTCAACTGTTCTCCGGAAGTTCGGGCCAGTGCTTCACTGTAGATCTTCGTATCTGCTTCTATCAGTTGCTGGATGAAGGTTCTATGATGACAATCAAGGAAGTCATCAATCTGACTACAGGGCAAGTCCAGTTCAAGTACCTTGTCTGCTAATATTTAGGGTCTTAGCTGGTGTCATCCTTGTCCTGGGAATTTTCCTGGTGCCGGGTTTCACCCTAGCCCCATAATGGCTCCCATAATCAAGATATATCTTTCCTTTCTCTCCCTCTCTCTTCTTCCCCCATCTCAAATCTCCTGATATCTCATGTTCCCCTCCCTTTTCTGCCCTCCATTACCCCAACCCACATGCTCCCAACTTTCACAGGAGATCTTGTCTATTTCCCCTTCCCCATGAGATTCATGTATGTTTGTCTCAGGGTTCTCCTTGTTCCCCTACTTCTCTGGGGTCATGGACTGTAGGCTCATTATTCTTTGCTTTACATCTAATACATCTAATCTACTTATGAATGAGTACATACCATGTTTGTCTTTATGAGTCTGGGTTACCTCATTCAGGATGATTTTCTAGTTCCATCCATTTGCATGCAAATTGCAATATGTCATTGTTTTTTACCTTGGAATTTCTATAAATGTACCACATTTTCTTTATCCATTCTTTGGGTGAGGGGCATCTAGATTGTTTCTAGGTTCTGGCTATTTCGAATAATACTGCTATGAACATAGTTGAACAGATGTCCTTGTGGAATGGATCTTCATCCTTTGAGTATATGTCAAGAGAAGTATTGTTGGGTCTTGAGATAGATTGATACCCAGTTTTCTGAGAAACCACCATACTTATTTCCACAGTGACTGTACAAGTTTGCACTCCCAGCAGCAGTGGAGTGTTCTCCTTTCTCTGCAGTCTCTCCAGCATAAGATATCATTGGTGGTTTTGATCATAACCATTCTGACTGGTGTAAGATGGTATCTCAGAGTTGCTTTGATTTGCATTTCCTTGGTTGCTAAGGAAGTTGAGCAGTTACTTAACTGTCTTTTGGCCATTTGAAATTCTTCTGTAGAGAATTCTCTGTTTAGATCTGAACCCAATTTTTAGTTGGATTATTCGTCATTTTAATGTCTAGTTTCTTGAGTTCTTTTTTTTAATTTTTAATTTTTTTCCATTCAAAAATTTATACTTCCTCCCCTCCTCCCATTCCC